>ML103031.1:57830-114886 GCA_003697995.1 Taxidea taxus jeffersonii
TACTTTGGAAAACAGTGAACAGAAACTATGCTAACTACTGGCAGCTGCTCATCTCATGCATGTTTCTGATTGTACATTGTTACTCACCATCACTGTTTACTCTCTTTACTACGAACTACAATTTTCTGATTGGGGGAATTTTTTTTCCAGAAACAATCCCCTTTTGGGGAGTAAAGTGCATGCTGCTGTTTCCTGTTTTTGAAAGCCTTCAAAAGTGGCAGGATCATTTGTGAGGCAAATGTGTAAGTTTTGCATTAGAGTACATACGCCAATCTGTTTAAGGGTAGTCAGCGTTACAGTCTCAAGTCCAGGTATGGGATATGCCCTGTGTACTCAATTGGAAAATAGGCCAACAGGTTTCTCATCTTAGAAATTCCCCCCATATTTTATTATAAAGCAATTTTCTTTGTCAATTTTTTTCTATAAATTATATAATAGGACACAGCTGGTTGTATACCCCATATATGCTGATTCAGTGTTGTATATAGATTTCTGCATAAAAACGTGCCAAATGGGCAAAAAATACAACATGAGCAAAATTATCAGATTAGATTGGCAGATGCTTATATTAAACATGTCTGTTTACATTGTGTATAAAAGGTTTTCATGGGCTTTGATTTTAGATTCAGTAGAGCATCTCTGTTCCTTTTATGAGATCTAAATTACACTAGTTATTACTGGTTTTAGAAAATGTAAGTTAAATTACAGAACTAATCATATGCTTTTGCTATTTATTTTTTCTCATTACAAATCATATCACAAATGTAGTAATAATATATTCCAGGAACCTGAGTATGACCAGTCACTTCTAACCATAGGTAGCATCACTATTAGCTTGATTGTCTTGCTTTTGGAAGAAGTAAAAAATTAATATATATATGTATATAAATTAAAAATAATTTGTATCCAAATATCACAACTTATAAGTTATTTAAGGACAGAAAATGAAATTAAAAGGCATGTTTAGAGTGAGGCCATATTGTTTGACTATTTGTAATTGTGTAGTCTCAAAACCAAAATTTTTAAAAACTTTTTAGTAATATGGCATAGTATATTCCAAGGAAACAGATCTAGTCATATATAGAGAAGTATATAAAGTTCACATGTACATTTACATAAATATATATAATACAAAACACACATATGCAGATTATTACTTTATCCCAATTTGAAATAAGTTCAGCAATGAAAGATCCAATTAATGAACATATCAGCATGAGGCGATGAGCAAGTATTTCTTGTGGCCCCTATTAAAAGTGAGTTGGAAAGCTTTTGATGCCCATTCTATAACCATATATTCTTTGTAACACCCATTCAGATAACACCTTTAAAATTTTTCTTATTTATCAGATTTATAGGGGCCTCAACTGAATCTTACTCATGAATGACCAAGTTCTCAAAAAGAATTTAGTACTCTGTATAGTATATAAAAAGACGTAGGAAAGAAAAACAGGAAGAATTACAGGACTGTGTTAAAATCATTACATTGATGTATTAATTTGTATAGACTAAAGGAAATGTTCATATGCAGATGACTAGATATTCAAACCATTCTGCCTTTGGTAAATAAGAAATAAGAATCTTATTGTAGAGGTTCTGGAGGTTTACTTAGTTTACACCATTGTTTTTAAAGAAACATTTTGTATATATACAAAGTATATACAAGTATATACACAAATTGAAAAGTTGTATGCCATAATTATTCAATTCAATGATCTTCTATAAAAGAGAACACACCTATGTAACTGCAGTCCTGATGAAGAAATGGAATGTTACTGTAAGCCCAGAAATCTACCGATGTCCCTTATCAATCCTATGACCTACCCTGTTAATAACTACAATCCTGAGATCATGATCTGAGCCGAAATCAAGAGTCGGACACTTAACTGAACTGAGCCACCCAGGCACACTTAGAAATTTTATTCTTTTAGAGTCATGTGCTGGTCTAAAACCTATCTTAATTTATTTTTGTGTATAATTCAAAATAAATAAGATTCATTTTTATATGGGTTTTTGATTGACCCAGCATCACTCAATGAAAAGACCATCTTTTTCCCATTTTGATCAGTGGTACCTTTACAAAAGTTCTAAAAAGTTACTATTTTTCAGTATTCATTTACAAAATTATATTAACTACTGAGGCTTTATTGTAAGATGAGGCTTGGTATCTGGTTGTGTAAGTTGTTCAGTTTGTTCATCTTCAAAATTACCTTGGCTAATGTTCAACTTATTTTAATGTTTAGTTTTCCAGTGGTGCTTTTCAGAAAATTATATAGAGGTCTTTCATAACTCTTACAGTTTGTTATAGTCTTTTTATAAATTAAAAAAATATTTATATTTTTAAAGCAGTTTTAGGTTCATGGAAAAAGTGAGTGGAAAATACAGATTTCCCATGTATCTTCTGCCTCCACACACATAGCCCCCCAAATTATTAACATTTCCAGCACCAAAGAGGTACATTTGTTAAAACTGATGAGCCTCCATTGGCAGACCATAATTACCCTAAATCCATACTTTATATTATGGTTCACTCTTTTTTTTTTTTAAGATTTTATTTATTTATTTATTTGACAGAGAGATGGACAGTGAGAGAAGGAATACAGGCAGGGGGAGTGAGAAAGGGAGAAGCAGGCTTCCCCCCACCCCCAGCAGGGAGCCTAAAGCAGCTGGATCCCAGGACCCTGGGATTGTGACCTGAGCCTAAGGCAGACATTTAACCACTGAGCCACCCAGGTGCCCCTATGGTTCACTCTTGATACAATACATTCTGTGGGTTTGGGCAAAGGTATAATGACATGTATCTATCACTATAGTATCGTATAGAGTATTTTAACTCCTCTAAAATTCCTCTGTGCTCTGTCATAAGTGTTAAGTTTTCAATTTTTTGTTGTTTGTTGCTTGTATATGGAAATATATTTGATTTTTGTATCCTGACATTCTCTCTCGCAAATCCGCTAAATTTACTTACTAATATTGTTAGATTCCTTTACATTTTTATGCACATAATTATTTTGTCAGAGAATAAAGACAGTGTCATTTCTTTCAAGTCCTTACATCTTTATTTCTCCTTCTTATCTTATTAAACTGATAATTCCAGTACAATGTTGAATGTAAGTAGTTCATCCAGTGTTTTAAAATTCATTTCTGAACACTTTGTGTTAACAAAAAAAATAGAGGTTGTTGAGTATGATGTTTTCTTCCAGACTTCGTTTTCTTCTGGCAGGCAATTAGAGGAAAGACAATCAGAGCTCTAAGTCTGTGTTTCAGTCTTTCGAGCTCTACACTGGTTCCAGTTTGTACATATTTCTCAAGCACAACCTTTGGGGCTCTCAACTGTAAGCCTAGAAGGAGGATGTACAGATCCCCTTCTTCATGGCAATTTCAAGCTCCAATTTTTGTGACCACAGGAAAGTGAGACTATCAAAAGTGCTATTACTTTTCTTTCCCTCTTAGATGCAGTTTTCTCATTGGATTCTTAATCTCTTCCCCACTGACTTAGAAATTGACAAATAGCTTGAGGGGAAAAATAATGCAAAATTCTGTAATCCTTTATTTCTCTGGGATCTGGGCGCCCAAGACATAGTCTCCTTGGTAAACTTGAAATGTGGTTTTTATCCTGCATCCCTAAGGGATCACAGAAAGTTTAAACTGCTGCTTTTTGGCACTGTCCTTCATCCCAAACAAGTTGAGGCACAGCAAATAGCTCAGTGCAAAAACTTATAAAATTTTGCTCATTTTGGAGCTTTTTCTTTTATTCTGAAAACCTGGCTCCTCAAGTCCTGTTTGCCTTGGATGTTCTCAAGATATTCTCAACAGCTTCCATTAGCCATTTTTATTTAGGTTTGATTGGTTTTATTTGTTTGTTTTGTTTTTTTGCTTTTATTTATTTATTTATTCATTTACTTTATTTGACAGAACTTCTAAGATTGTTCTAAGTTGGAAGGTTTGGTTGATAGAAGTTATTGTATCCTATATGATAGAAATGTGTGTGTGTGTGTATAATGGTGCTATGTAAATATTATTTATATAGTATGTGTTAAAATTATGCAAATAATTCTAAAATTTAATATATAGAAATAATAATATTATGTAAATGTCTGTTATCATTGATTTTTTTCTCTTTTCCAAATAATTTCTTATGAAGTATTTCAAACACATACCAAAGTTGAAAAAATTTATAGCAAATCTATATACCCAACTCCAAACTTAAAAAAAAAAAAACTAAAAGAAGTATAGTTGACATACAATATTATATTAGTTTCACACATACAGCATAGTAATTCAACATTTATATACATTATGAAATGATTACCACCATAAGATTGGTTACTTTCACCATACAAAATTATTAGAGTATTATTAACTATATTTCCTATATTGCACTTTTCTTCCTATGACTTACTTATTTTATAACTGGAAGTTTGTATCTTTTAAGTCCCTTCACCTGTTTCGCCCATCCTCCTACCCTGTCTGTTCTCTCTATTTATGTCTGTTTCTGTTTCATTTGTTTGTTGGTTTGTTTTGTTTTTTAGATTCCACATATGAGTGAAATGATATGATATTTGTCTTTCTATGTCTGACTTATTCCATTTAACATAATACTTAGGTCCATCTGTATTGTCACAAATGGCAAGATTGCATTCTTTTTTTATGACTGAATAACAGTCCCATATATATATATCATCTTCTGAAACTTTATCATTAACATTTAACTGTACTCTTCTTTTTAAACCACATATCTATGTATGCATGCATCTCTCTATTCATCAATTCATCCTATTTTTGTTGAATTTCATACTAAATTTCAGACATTAGTACACTGTGTCCTAAATTGTTCAGCTGGCAGATCATTAACTATACTCCAAGATTTGTGTGCAATATTTGTTTTTTGAACCAAAATTTACATGCAATAAAACAAAGAAGTATTGGAAACTTAAGTATAGATTCACTGAGTTTTGATGAGTACAAATAAGCTGTGTAGCAAAAACTCCTGTTACAGGATAGAACCTTTGGATCAATCAATCAAGAAAAGGTCCTTATGTTTGATTTGTATCAATTTCCATCCACACCCAACAGAGACAAATGTTGTTTTGGCATATTTTTCAATACAGAATATTTTTTCTTGTTCCGGAGTTTCATATAAATTAAAACACACATTATGTACTTCTATCTCATTTTAAATACAAAAAATATACAATGTGTGTATGTATGAATATATCTAAATGTCCACACTGCTGGGTCTATCTTCTTTCCTTTTTATTGCTGAATGGTATTCTACTGTATGGATATGCAATAGGGTTTTTTTTTTAATATTTTGTCTATTTGAGAGAGAGAGAGAGCAAGTGAGCACCAGTAGGGGAAAGGGAAAGGGAGAAGCAGACTCCCCACTCAGTAGGGAGCCCAATGTGGAACTCCAGCCCAGGACCCCCCGGGGATCATGGTATGAGCTGAAGGCAGGTGCTTAACTGATTGAGCCACCCAGGTGCCCCACAGTAGGTTTTTTCAACCACTTTGCAGTTGATATATACCTAGGGTATTTATAATACTAGGCTATCATGGATAAACCTATTATTGGGCATTATTATAAAATTCACTTGTGTACATACATTTTTATTTTTCTTGGTTAAAACTCGAGAAAATTTAAAATTCCTATTAAAACATGAGAATTGTAGATGTTGTACTTTGTTGGCACATTTGTTATATGTTTTAGCCATTCTGGTGGGTATGCAGTTCTATTTCTTAGTGACTTTACATGTGCATTTCCCTGAAGAGTAAAAATATTGTGCTTTTTCCATGTACTTAAGGACCATTCATCTATCTCCCTTTGTGAAAAGTCTGTTAAAATATTTTGCTTATTTGGGGAAAGGAAGGGTTTTCTTTTATTATTGTGTTATAAAATTTCATCCATTATCATGGATGGCATATATTTTCTCCGAGTTGTAGCTTATCAACTTTATTAACAATGTCTTTTGAGAAAGCACAGTTTATTTAATTTGGTAGTCTAATCTACTTTTTTTTTTCCTGTTAAATTTCTGGCTTTCTTTGATCAGCATAAATACCTTCACCTACACCCAATTCATGAAGATATTTGCCTATGGTTTCTTGTAAATGTTTACAGTTTTAGCTATTTTAATTAGATCGCTGATGAATCTTGAATTATTTCTGTGTGTCATATGAGATACTTCTTTATTGTGTTAAAATTTGTTTTTTCCAGAACCATTATTAGGAAAGTTTCTTTTCCAAAGTGGAGTGATTTAGCACCTTTGTTTTAAAAAAGTATGGCTGTGTGTGCAACAATTTCTGGACTTTTTGTCTTCCACTTGTCTATTCAGTAGTATTTATTTTAGTATCACACTGTATTGATTACTATAGTTTACAGTTAGTCTTAATGTCAGATACTGTAAGTCTTCCCACATTATTCTTGTTTTATATATTATAGTCCTTTTCAATGTCATATAAATTTAAGAATTAGCATGACAAGTTTACAAAATAGGCTTTGGAGATCATGAATGAGATTATTGTTACAGATCAATTTTGGGAAAAATACATCTCAGTGATGTTGAGTATTAAAACCCATGAATATAGCATAATTTCCCATTCCTTTAGATTCTTTATTTTCTCCTAGCAATGCTTTGTAATTTTCAGGGAAGAGATCTATTCATTTATATTTAGCCCAGATGTTTTGTATTATTTGGAAACTCTAATAAGGTAAATCTTTAAAACTTCATTTTCAAATGATCTACTGCTAACATATTAGAATATAACTGATTTTTCATATATTAACTTCAGATCCTAAGATATTAATTTTAATAGTTATGTCGATTCCTTAGGATTTTCTTTGTAAATATTTATTTTATCAGCAAATAAAGACAATTCATTCATACGTTGGAATCTTTACAACATTTCGGTCTTTCAATGCATTATTTTAAGAGCTAGGATTCCAAGGACAATGTTGTCAGAACTAGTGAGAGCAGTCATCCTTCCTTTGACCCTGATTGTGGGGTATTTGCTATGGTTTTCCTGAAAAACAAATAGATGCTCTTTATCAGGTTGAGGAAGTTTCCTTCAGTTAGTAGTTGGCTGAGAGGTGTTTGTTGTTGTTATTGTTAATCATGAATAGGTATTGAATTTTATCAGTGTATTTTATGTACTTACTGTGTTCTTAATGCTTCATTATCTTAATATGGTAATTACATTAATTTTTAAAATTGAAACTGACTTTTCATTCCTGATAAACTCTACTAGGTCTTGCTGTATTATCATAGCATATATTACCAGACTTGGCTTTCTAATAATTTGATATAACTTCATCCATATTCATGAAAGGTAGAGGTCTGTAATTGACTTATTTTGTAATATCATTGACATATTTTGGTATTGCAATTATGATCACCTCATAAGACAGGTTAGAAAGTATTTCTTCTCAATTTTCAGTAGGTTTTTATGTAAAATAGATTTTATTTTTACCTTAGAATTTGGGCATAATTCAAAAGCGAAACCATCTGGGCCTGGAATTTTCTTTGAGAGTCTTTTAAAAAATATACACTATAACAAATTCCACTTTTTATTTACACAAAGTAACATATTATATTTTCCATTTAAATTTGTTTGATTTTTATAATTTTAAAGGAGTTTTTTCATTTATATAGGTTGTCAAATTTGTGGTAGTGAAATTGCTCATAATTATTTTATCCATTTAATGTCTATAATTTAACTAATGGTAACATTTTTTTTTCATTGCTGATATTAATTGTGAGTGCTCTCACTCACTTGCTCTCTTTTTTTGCCCTTGGTCTAGTTAGAAGCTTATTTATATTGTTATCCACTTTGAAAAATTACTTCTGACATTTTAAATTTTCTCTATTTAGCTTGCGTCTTTATCAGTTTTTTTTTTTTTTTTTTTGTCTGTCTTTTAGGGTTTCTCTCTCTCTTTCTAACTTCTTACAGTAAAACCATAGGTCATGAATTTCAGATCTTGTTTTTTTAAGTTAAACCTTAAATGCTATAAATTTCCCTCAAAGTACTGCTTTGATAGCATTCTAAATTGTTTTGTATATCTTCATTATAACTCAGTTTAAAATGTTGTCTATTTTCATTATGATTTTTTAAAATTCTTTAACCCTTACTACTTCAGAAATATGTAATATCCAAATAGTTGGGCATTCTTAAAAATATGCTAGGTTTGGGGCACCTGGGTGGCTCAGTCATTAAGCATCTGCCTTCTGCTCAGGTCATGATCCCAGGGTCCTGGGATGGAGCCCCACATTGCGCTCCCTGCTCAGCGGGCAGGCTGCTTCTCCCCCTCCCACTTCCCCTGTTTGTATTCCCTCTCTTGCTGTCTCTTTCACTCTGTGTCAAATAAATAAATAAAATCTTTTTTAAAAATATATATCCTGGGTTTTTTAAAATAATTCCTTTATAGCAGCAACATACTCTGCCTAATTGAATTTTTTAAATTTACGTTTCTTCTGTGAGACAGCAGACTTGACTATTTAGAGAATGTGCTATTTGCAACTGAAAAATTATGTATTTTCTGAAGTTATTGGTATATTGTCATATAGTAAAAAATATATATTAACTCTATATGGTTGATAGTACTGGTGAAATCATCTCTATTTTTACTGATTTTTTTTTCTTCTGTCTTGTTCTCTTTAGTGCTGAGAGTTCTGTTTAAATCTCTGGCTCTAAGTTTGATATTATATTTTCCTATTTTTAATTCAGTCAGTTTGTTTCTCACATATGTTGAGTTTCCATCATTAGATACATGCATACTTAAAATTGTTGTATCATCTTCATGAACTAAAGCTTTTACATTTTGAAATGTCTTTTTCTCTGGTAATATTTTTGGGCTTTGTAATTTATTTTTTTTCTGCTATTAATTTAGTCCCTTAGCCTACTTGCTTATTCGTTGAATGATGTCTGTTCCCATCCATTTGCTTTTAACCTGTGTCTTTTTAAGTTATATTTATATTACATATATTACTGAGTCTTTCTTTTATTTAGTTTGACAATTTTTTACCACTAATGAGAGTATTTAGTTCATTAACATTTTATGTAATTTTGTTATGGTTTGACTTGGGTTTACCATTTTGCTATATGTCTTTACTCTGTCCTTCTGATTTTATATTGTTTCTCCTTTTCTTCATTTTATAAAATTACTTAAGTATACTTTAAGAATTCTATGTTTATTTATTTCTTAATTTTTTGCTATCCATTTTGCATTATGTCTCAAGTGGTTGCTCTTGGGATTACAGGGACTTCTTTAACTTTCATAGTCTGTATAGAATTAATATTGTTATCATTTCATTTAAAATAAGGAAACATTAGAGCTTTTTAAGTGTATTTAATTCCCCTTCCTTCTTCATGTTATAGTTGTTGTATGTATAATATCTATGTCTGTATTAAAAAGCTCACAGGACAATTATATATCTTCTTTTAAAGCAATTAAAAGGGGAGAAAAAAAAGATTTGTTTGGTTTTAACATTTTCCCAGATATGTACCATTTATGATCCTCTATTCTTTCTCGAGGATTCATGTATCTATCTGTTTTCAACTTCTTTTAGCCAGAAAAACTTTCTTAACCTTTTTTTTTTTTATAAACATATAATGTAACCACACCAGCTTCTCCCAACACCCCTCCCCCTCACCTCTCTCAGTTTGTTTTATGACATTAAGAGTCTCTTTTGGTTTGTCTCCCTCCCGATCCCATCTTGTTTCATTTATTCTTTTCCTACCCCTTAACCCCCACCCCGATTGCATCTCCACTTACTCATATTAGGGAGATAATATGATAGTTGTCTTTTTCTGACTGACTTATTTTGCTAAGCATAATACCCTCTAGTTCCATCCATGTCATCGCAAGATTTCATTTCTTTTGATGGCTGCATAGTATATATATATATATTGATCCATTGATCTGTTGATGGACATATAGGTTCTTTCCATAGTTTGGCTATTGTGGACATTGCTACTATAAACATTCGGGTGCACATGCCCCTTCGGATCACTACGTTTGTATCCTTAGGGTAAATACCCAGTAGTGCAATTGCTGGGTCGTAAGGTAGCTCCATTTTCAACTTTTTGAGGAACCTCCATGTTGTTTTCCAGAGTGGTTGTACCAGGTTGCATTCCCACCAACAGTGTAGGAGGGTCCCCCTTTCTTCGCATCCTCGCCAGCATCTGTCATTCCCTGACTTGTTAATTTTAGCCATTCTGACTGGTGTGAGGTAGGACCTCATTGTGGTTTTGATTTGTATTCCCCTGATGCCGAGTGATGTGGAGCACTTTTACATGTGTCTGTTGGCCACCTGGATGTCTTCTTTGCAGAAATGTCTGTTCATGTCCTCTGCCCATTTCTTGATTGGACTATTTGTTCTTTGGGTGTTGAGTTTGATAAGCTCTATAAATTTTGGATACTAGCCCTTTATCTGATATGTCATTTGCAAATATCTTCTCCCATTCTGTCAGTTGTGTTTTGGTTTTGTTAACTATTTCCTTTGCTGTGTAAAAGCTTTTGATCTTGATGAAGTCCCAATAGTTAATTTTTGCCCTTGCTTCCCTTACCTTTGGCGTTGTTCCTAGGAAGAAGTTGCTGTGGCTGAGGTCAAAGAGGTTGCTGCGTATGTTCTCCTTAAGGATTTTGATGGATTCCTTTCTCACGTTGAGGTCCTTCATCCATTTTGAGCCTATTTTCGTGTGTGGTGTAAGGAAATGGTCCAATTCCATTTTTCTGCATGTGGCTGTCCAATTTTCCCAACACCATTTGTTGAAGAGGCTGTCTTTTTTCCACTGGACATTCTTTCCTGCTTTGTTGAAGATTAGTTAATGATAGAGTTGAGGGTCTATTTCTGGGCTCTCTATTCTGTTCCATTGATCTATGTGTCTGTTTTTGTGCCAGTACCATACTGTCTTGATGATGACAGCTTTGTAATAGAGCTTGAAGTCTAGAATTGTGATGCCACCAGCTTTGGCTTTCTTTTTCAATATTCCTTTGGCTATTTGAGGTCTTTTCTATTCCATATAAATTTGCGGATTATTTGTTCCATTTCTTTGAAAAAAATTGATGGGATTTTGGTAGGGATTGCACTTAATGTGTAGATAGCTTTAGGTAGCACAGACATTTTCACAAGATTTGTTCTTCCAATCCATGAGCATGGAACATTTTTCCATTTCCTTGTGTCTTCCTCAATTTTTTCCATGAGTACTTTATAGTTTTCTGAGTATAGATTCTTTGACTCTTTGGTTAGGTTTATTCCTAGGTATCTTATGGTTTGGGATGTAATTGTAAATGGGGTTGACTCCTTAATTTCTCTTTCTTCTGTCTTGTTGTTGTTGTAAAGAAATGCAACTGATTTCTGTGTGTTGATTTTATATCCTGGCACCTTACTGAATTCCTGTACAAGCTCTAGCAGTTTGGGAGTGGAGCCTTTTGGGTTTTCCATATATAGTATCATATCATCTGCAAAGAGTGATAGTTTGACTTCTTCTTTGCCAATTTGGATGCCTTTAATTTATTTTTGTTGTCTGATTGCTGAGGCTAGGACTTCTAGTACTATGTTGAATAGCAGTGGTGATAACAGACATTCCCTGCCATGTTCCTTACCTTAGCAGAAAACCTCTCAGTTTTTCTCAATTGAGAATGATATTTGTGGTGGCTTTTTCATAGATGGCTTTGATGATATTGAGGTATGTGCCCTCAATCCCTATACTTTGAAGAGTTTTGATCAGGAAGGGATGCTGTACTTTGTCAAATGCTTTTTCAGCATCTATTGCGAGTATCATTTGGTTCTTGTTCTTTCTTTTATTAATGTATTGTATCACATTGATTGATTTGCGGATGTTGAACCAACCCTGCTGCCCTGGAATAAATCCCACTTGGTCCTGGTGAATAATCTTTTTAATGTACTGTTGGATCCTATTGGCTAGTATTTTGGTGAGAATTTTCGCATCTGTGTTCATCAAAGATATTGGTCTGTAATTCCTTTTTTGATGGGATCCTTGTCTGGTTTTGGGATCAAGGTGATGCTGGCCTCATAAAATGAGTTTGGAAGTTTTCCTTCCATTTCTATTTTTTGGAACAGTTTCAGGAGAATAGGAATTAATTCTTCTTTAAATGTTTGGTAGAATTCCCCTGGGAAGCCATCTGGCCCTGGGCTTTTGTTTGTTTGGAGATTTTTGATGACTGTTTCAATCTCCTTACTGGCTATGGGTCTATTCAGGTTTCTATTTCTTCCTGGTTCAGTTTTGGCAGTTTATATGTCTCTAGGAAAGCATCCATTTCTTCCAGATTGTCAAATTTGCAGGTGTATAGTTGCTCATATTATGTTCTTATAATTGGTTGTATTTCTTTGGTGTTGGTTGTGATCTCCTCTTTCATTCATGATTTTATTTATTTGGGTCCTTTCTCTTTTCTTTTTGATAAGTCTGGCCAGGCGTTTATCAATCTTATTAAATCTTTCAAAGAACCAGCTCTTAGTTTCGTTGATTTATTCTGTTATTTTTTTGGTTTCTATTTCATTGATTTCTGCTTTGATCTTTATTATTTCTCTTCTCCTGCTGGGTTTAGGCTTTCTTTGTTGTTTTTTCTTAAGCTCCTTTAAGTGTAGGGTTAGGTTGTGTATTGAGACCTTTCTTGTTTCTTGAGAAAGCCTTGTATCACTATATGTCTTCCTCTGAGGACTGCCTTTGCTGTGTTCCACAGATTTTGAACCGTTGTGTTTTCATTATCATTTATTTCCATGATTTTTTTCAATTCTTCTTTAATTCCCTTTAATTCATTCTTTAGAAGGATGCTGTTGAGTCTCCATGTCTTTGCGTTCTTTCCAATTTTCCTCTTGTGATTGAGTTCTAGCTTTAGAGCATTGTGGTCTGAAAATATGCAAGGAATGATCCCAATCTTTTGATACCAGTTGAGACCTGATTTATGACCCAGGATGTGATCTATTCTGGAGAATGTTCCATGTGCACTAGAGAAGAATCTGTATTTTCTTGCTTTAGGATGGAATGTTCTGAATACATCTGTGATGTCCATCTGGTCCAGTGTCATTTAAGACCTTTATGTCCTTGTTGATCTTTTGCTTGGATGATCTGTCCATTTCAGTGAGGGAAGTGTTAAAGTCCCCTACTATTATTGTATTATTGTCAATGTGTTTCTTTAATTTTGTTATTAATTGGTTTATATAGATGGCTGTTCCCATGATAGGGGCATAGATATTTAAAATTGTTAGATCTTCTTGTTGGAGAGACCCTTTGAGTATGATGAAGTGTCCTTCCTCATCTCTTATTATAGTCTTTGGCTTAAAATCTAATTGATCTGATACAAGGATTGCCACCCCAGCTTTCTCCTGATGTCCATTAGCATGGTAAATTGTTTTCCACCCCCTCACTTTCAATCTGGAGGTGTCTTCGAGTCTAAAATGAGTTTCTTGTAGGCAGCATATTGATGGGTTTTGTTTTTTTATCCATTCTGAAACCCTGTGTCTTTTGATTGGGGCACTTAGCCCATTTACGTTCAGGGTAACTATTGAGAGATATGAATTTAATGCCATTGTATTGCCTGTAAGGTGATTGTTACTGTATATTGTCTATGTTCCTTTCTAATCTACTACTTTTAGGGTCTCTCTTTGCTTAGAGGACCCCTTTCAATATTTCCTGTAGAGCTGGTTTGGTATTTGCAAATTCTTCCAGTTTTTGTTTGTCCTGGAAGCTTTTTATCTCTCCTTCTATTTTCAGTGATAATCTAGCTGGATATTGTATTCTTGGCTGCATGTTTTTCTCTTTTAGTGCTCTGAATATATCATGCCAGTTCTTTCTGGCCTGCCAGTTCTCTATCAATAAATCTGCTGCCAGTCTAATATTTTTACCATTGTACGTTACAGACTTCTTGTCCCGGGCTGCTTTCAGGATTTTCTCTTTGTCACTAATACTTGTAAATTTTACTATTAGATGATGGGGTGTGGACCTATTCTTATTGATTTTGAGGGGTGTTCTCTGCACCTCCTGGATTTTGATGCTTTTTCCTTTTGCCATATTTGGGAAATTCTCTACAATAATTCTCTCCAATATACCTTCTGCTCCCCTCTCTCTTTCTTCTTCTTCTGGAATCCCAATTATTCTAATGTTGTTTCGTCTTATGGTATCACTTATCTCTCGAATTCTCCCCTCGTGGTACAGTAGTTGTTTGTCTCTCTTTTGCTCAGCTTCTTTGTTCTCTGTCATTTGGTCTGCTATATCACTAATTCTTTTTTCTGCCTCATTTATCCTAGCAGTAAGAGCCTCCATATTTTATTGCACCTCACTAATTGCTTTTTTTATTTCAACTTGGTTAGATTTCAGTTCTTTTATTCCTCCAGAAAGGGCTTTTCTCTAATATCTGGACAAGGTTTCTCTAATATCTTCCATGCTTTTTTCGAGCCTGGCTAGAACCTTGAGAATCATCATCCTGAATTTTAGATCTGACATATTACCAATGTCTGTATTGATTAGGTCCCTAGCATTCAGTACTGCCTCTTGTTCTTTTTCTTTTTTTTTTTTTTTGTGGTGAGTTTTTCCACCCTGTTATTTTGTCCAGGTAAGAATATATGAAGGAGCAAATGAAATGCTAAAAGGGTGACAAAGACCCCAGGAAAATGTGCTTTAACCAAATCAGAAGAGACCCAAATCGTAGGGGGGGGGGGGGGAAGGGGGTAAAAAGTAGTTCAGAAAAAAAAATTTAAAGAAAGAACACAAATAAAAAAATATACAAAAAGAAAAAATATATGTATATTAGACTGGTGACTAGAAGAGGTCACCCACTTAATTTTGGGAGTATTTTGGTCTATTAGAAGAAACTACCTCCCAAAATTTTAAAGAATGAAAAAACATATATAAGGGTAAACACAATGAGGGGATGGAATATGACTATAAAGATAAAAAAAAAATTTTTTTTAATTTCTAACAAAGGAGTTGATAAGGTAAGTTGGTTGGGAGCATAAAAAAAAGAAAGTGGAGAGAACTTCTAGGCCTGGAGACTAGATCAATCCTGGTACTAGATTTAGGGTATATTTTGATCTATTAGAAGAAGTTGTACTCCAAATTTTTTAGAAGAAAAAACCCTATGTGTATACAAAGAATAAAGTTAGATATAATAGGATAAAATATGACTATAATAATGAAGGTTCAAAATGATTTTTTTTAAGAAAGGTATTAAGATAAACTAGTTAAAAAAACGTTAAAAGAGGAAAGGGTGAAATTTATTAAAAATTAGCAGAAGAAAAAAAAATTAAAAATTAATTAACTTTGCAAGACTAAAGATTCATGGGGAGAAAGCCATGAATTCCATGCTTTCCTTTCTCCTCCTCTGGAATTCCACTGTTCTCCTTGGTAAGTGAACTTGGTCTTGGCTGGATTTCTCATTGATCTTCTGGGGGATGGGCCTCTTGTAGTGATTTTCAAGTGTCTCTGCCCCAGGAGGAATTGTACCACCCTTACCAGGAGCCAGGCTAAATAATCCGCTCGGGTTCACTTTCGGGAGCTTTAGTTCCTTGAATGCTTTCCATAGAGTTCTGGAGGACAGGAATGAAAATGGCAGCCTCCCAATCTCCAGCCTGGAGGAGCCGAGAGCTCGGGGCCCCACTCTTCAGTGTACCTTCAGAGAAAAGTGTTCAATCACTCCTGTCTCCCTGGCCTCTGGCTGTGCTCCGAGCTCACCCAGTCTGTGACCAAGCATCTCTGTCTCTGGCACACAGCCCCACCTGGAGTCTCTGAACCCCATAGATCCCTGAGCTCTTCCAGGTCAGAGTCTCCCCCAATCTTGTGGGGACCCCACGCACAGAGCACTGGCCTGTGTCATGGATTATGGTTCAAGGTAACCCTGAGTTGAGAGCTCACTCCTCGGCTCTGTCTCCATAGCCAGCTTCCCTGCTCTAATACCTGTGAGCTCTGTGACACTCAGACACCCCTGATCCTTCTGTGACCCCGCGGGACCTGAGGCCATGCTGTCCCCATGTGGTCTTCACCCCTCTTTAGCCTCTGGAGTGATGTCCCTCCATGGCGCAGACTTTTAAAAGTCCTGATTTTGTGCTCTGTTGCTCCGCTGCTTGCCGGGAGCCGGCCCCTCCCCGCGGAGTCTATCTTCCCGTAGCTTTGGATTCACTTCTCTGCTTGTCTTACCTTTCAGAAAGTGGTTGATTTTCTGCTTCTAGAATTGTTGCTCTTATCTTCGATCTCCTGTTGGATTTATAGGTGTTCAGAATGTTTTGATAAGCTATCTAGCTGATCTCCTGCTGCCTGATGTCTCAGCCTGCTACATCTCCACCATCTTGACTCCTCCTCTTAGCCTTTCTTATATTTCTTGTCTCCTGGCAATGAATTCTGAAAGCTGTTTTTTATTCTAATCTGAAAAAGTCTTTATCTGTTATTCTTGAAATTTATTTGTTAAATATAGATGTCTAGGTAAACATGTTATTTTCATTTTCCTTTTAACATTTTAAATTTGTTTCACTGTCTTCTGATGTCCCCAATTTCTGATGAGCAAAAATTCAAATATTCTCTTGCAATTAAGATGTTTTTTCTCTGACTGCTTTTAAGATTTTGTTTACCTCACTTTGCAGCATTTTCAATATGATGCATTTATGTTTTTGTTTTCTCCATTTCTGCCTGGATTTCAATGGGCTTCTCAAATTCTCAAAAATTTCTACCTTTCACCAATTACAGCCTTTTCCCCCCTATTCTGTTCTATCCTGTTTTTCTGAGATTCCAGTTAAATAAATCTACACCTTTTAAAACTTTTCTACAGGTCTGAGTTTGTTTTCATATTCTTTCCAATACATTTTCTCTCTGTACTTCAAATTGAATAATTATTGTCGATCTATTTACACATTCATTGGCTTTTACTTTATTGCCTCTACGAGGCTGTTAAACATGTCCAGTAATTTTTAAAATTCAATTGTTTAAGAGCTTCCATTTTTTTCTGCCATTTTTGTTTCTGAAATATAATTTTTGTTCACTGCAGACATGTTATTCTTTGCATTTTTTAGTATAGTTATGGTTCTAATAGTTGGACCACTGTGTTGTTTCAGGTAGGGCTTTTTATTGGAGAATTGTAAAAATCATCCTGATACCTCATATGTCATGTAATTTTGAATTATACTCTAGATATTTTCATTTGCTCTACTCTAGATATTTATACTACTACTAGATATTTATACTCTAGATATTTTCACTAGAGGAAAGGAAGGAGGGAGGGAATGCTGAAGTGTATCAGCAGTAGCTAGAGAATTTCATAACTGATTAGACAGATACAGAGAGAAAAAGTATATTGTATATTTTTAGAATTTTCAATTTGGTTGTATCTCTGAAAAATGTTGATTTTTCCTTGTTATCATGGTTTTAGCAGGTAGTTATCTTTGTTGTACATAAACTGAAAATTTTGTCTTTAAGAGAGCACCTCAAATCTCAGTTCAGTGATTTTTTTGTAGGTTGGTTTATTTGAGTCAGACTCAAATCAGTTCTTTGCTTGGGTTGTTCAGAGGTCAGCTAGAAATTTTTGCAGTTTGTACATAAAATTTGGTTATATTCTCTCTGGCTCTTAATTAATTTTCAATTTATATGGTTACCACAAACTGTTCTATAGTTGATGAAGCCAGAATGTCTGTGTATTTGCTACCTGGCACAGAACTGGATATGACTAGCCCTCAGTCTTAAAGGTGTAGAAATGGATAACTCAACTCCATGATGATCCTTTATTCAAAGGACCATGTCTTCTTCAGGTACTGCTTTTCTTTTCATTCTGAAGGTCTTCAGTTCATTGTTACTCCAGATTTTATATTTGTTATACATGGGATGGTAAGATTGGATAGGATGTCTTCTGGCCATCCAAAATCAGAACCTCTATCATTAGGTTTTAGTAATTAAATTCTACAAGCATAATGTGAGCATAAGTGAGTGGCATCATCTCTAACATACTCTGCTTTGTTAAAAACATAACCAAATTTCTTTTTGACCTAATTCTTTAAGAAATAAAAATAAAATAAAATTAAATAAATAAAATTAAAATTAAAATTAATAAGCTTTTGTCTAGATTACTACCTGGAGCTTATATCCATAGTGAAACTAATTAGTAAATTTTTTCTCACTTAGTACTAATTTTAACTGGATGATATGAGAAATTATTTTCTGTCACCTTTTGAAATGACCAAGTATATGTTAATCATACATCTGAATGTCATCCAGTGGGACACCCACATTATGCAGGGCACTAATGTAAAGGAAAGGCTGAATTGTGTCTATAAACCTTCCTGGAAGAAGTTATAAGGTTCCTTATAACTAAGGAAGACAAAAGAAAGCTGTATAAAATATATAAATACCTATCATTAAGGCTGAATTGTGTCTATAAACCTTCCTGGAAGAAGTTATAAGGTTCCTTATAACTAAGGAAGACAAAAGAAAGCTGTATAAAATATATAAATACCTATCATTTCCCATCTTACAATGGCAGGAGAAATATATAAATCAGATGTCAGAAGGGCTCGGTCAAGAGAACATCATAATCAAGAAAAGTTTTATACCTATCATTTCATTAGAGTTGGCCCTGGAAGGGTACCTATTATTTTATACAGAAAATAATAATAATAAATACATTTAATAAACTTTGGTAGGTAGAGAAATATGTAGAATATTCAGGGAAGATAAATATATTTATTAGAGCTTAAATTTTGGTATGAAAGTAGTAAATGCTGGAAGTGACAATCTGGACAAAGTTTGTAAAGGAACTGAGTTACAGGATCACTGTAAACTTAGAACATCTATAGATTAAGATCTGTGAGTTGGGAATATTGACTTGTCTACAAAGTTCCAAGTGTTCAGAGCAAGAAGTTAATAGAAAAGAAAAGAAAAGTTAGGAGGCAGTTGCAATAATTGCAAAGTTAGGAGATAGAGCTTGAGGATTTCACTAGAGGAAAGGAAGGAAGGAGGGAATGCTGAAGTATATCAGCAGTAGCTAGAGAATTTCATAACTGATTAGACAGATACAGAGAGAAAAAGGGAATAATAGCATAAGAAATACTTTAGTTTGAAAAGGAAAATAAAACACTATGAGTTTAGCTTAACAAATGTTGAATATGCAATAGGAATAAGGCATAATGAGTAAAGGGCTGGACATGAAGGATGAAGCTGAGACTAAGTATCAAGGTTGGAAATACCTATTTAGAATCATCTGACAGTAATTAATAATAATTGGAGCTAATATGAGGATACTGTATGCCAGGTACTCTGCCAAGGGATTTTCCCAAATAACCTTAAGTTACTCATTAAAAACATCTATGTATGTACTATTTTTTTTACCCATATTATACATAAGGAATCGGAGTTTCTGATGAGTTTCTTTTTCCAAGGTCACACAATCAGTGGCAGATCTAAGATTTAATCTCAGGAAGTCCAACTTCTTTTATTAACATCTGTTCTCTATTGAGTCAGAAATCAAACCTAATGCCACAATCCTTTGAAATTGTTGAGGGCTGTGGAGTAAGGAAATAAATAAGGAGGATAATAAATAAGACATAAATTTGGGAAGACATGTAACAAGGATTTGAAGAATGAAAATTAGCAATAAGCAGAAGGATGAGATTTAGCATAATCCAAATCATGATGACATGAACTTGCACAGACTTAATTTGGGGGGGGGGTGCATTATTCCCTGCCCAGGTTTTTCTAAGGCCCCATATAGGAACTATTTTATCTGCTTCTTCACTTTGACCTTGTCCTCAAAGCTCTTCACTGTCATCCTCCTCTTGATGACCTCTTGAGTTTGTCCTTTCCACTGTTATACCATCTGCTATGACAAAAGTGTTGCTCTCCTTCCCAGGTCTTCCATGAATCACATACAACATAACTGAGGATACACTATCATTTTAAATCATGTGGAGTAAATAAGGTAGAAACGGGAAATGTGTTAGATCTATGTCAAGTTTCCTTATCCTACCACTTATCAGCCTTGTTTTTGAACTGCTTCTACATGGCCAGGGACATCTAGCTCATCCCAGCGCTAAAATCCCCCAGGCACTTCTGTTTCTCTTCAGCTGGGCTGAATTGATTCTCAGCATTAGAGAAAAGTGATGCTCGGGTCTCTTGTTGTTTGTTTGGTTTTACTTGTCGATTCATTGTTAACTCAAATGATACTGTCTTTCCTTATATAATTCTTATGCACAGCCCCAGGATTAATCTACCTAAAGTTTGGATATTTTTCTTATTGTGAGAATATAGAGCTCCACAGGGAGAACTAGACACTAGACTTAGGAGACAAACTGTTAAATAATCAGAATAATATACCCCTTCAATTTACCTTCAAATTCTGACCTCATGGAAAAGGGACAGAGACAGACAAGTAGAAGCCTCTGTTGATTTAATAAATTCCAAATAAGTAAATAAATGATAACCAGGATGTGCCTAAAAACTACCCCATGAAGGAAGCAACACTGAATTTAGAAAATCTTTTCTTTTCTTTTCTTTTTTTTTTTAACAAATGTCCTCCTTGTCGCTTTTATATGCTTTACAATAAATATCAGTTATCCGTGGTACTCCTGCAGAAAGGAAAAAAAAGGATGGATTCATTTATGAATGAAGTGATCAAGGAAGGACTAACTCCTGAGTCTGGGTATCTTTATGACCATGTTCGGTTTCTTCCAAACTGGTTTGTAACTGTTGGCTATTAAATACAAGCATGGGGCTTCAAGAGTTTCTGAAAGGAAGTCTCAGATAATTAATGTCAAGTCCAGGATATTAACTAGCTAGATCTGAAGAACAGAGACCTTTTCTTCTTATAATAGTCATCAAATACAATAGGTGGCATTTTAAATATTTAATAAAATATGAATAATAAATAACACTGTAAATAAAAGTTCAGAAGCTCGCCTAACACTAGGGAACTCTAACACTCGAGGAGACCAAACACTGGAGTATTTATTTGAGGCAACTGCCCTCTGTGGTCTCCAAGGAATGGTCTGACTGACCTGAAAGGTCTTTTCCATTTTGGGTTAGTTTAGTTTTATGAAAAATATGCTTCTAAGGTGTTTGTACTCACGAAATACTCAGGAGGCCCCAGTCTTTATTAAATGAGAAAAAATATTAAATTGTTTAATCTCGAGGGCCATATATATGTTTACATTTCAAAATAAATATACAGCTGTGCTTCATCTAGTTCTTTGATATTGTTTGTTGGTTGGGTGAAATATTGTATCATTTACATCTTTTCAATAAAGGAGACTGACTTGTTTAGTCCCTCTAGTATTTACTATTCTAGTCTGAGACTGAAGGAACCCTAGATGAAATGAACTTAGGAAAAGAAAATGGTGGAACAGAATTTATATAACACAGTGGTAAAGAAAACTAGTGAAAAAGTAAATGACTCTAAAGTTGAAGCTGAAAAATTAACACATTAACCTGCTGATAATTACCAGACAGTCCCAATTTAAGAGTTATTTCTGCAGTCCTATTTCACACAATTGATGTGGTTTTGCTTCTGCTTGTTTCGTAGAGTTGCCAGGTATAAAACTAATACTAGGCTACGAGGAAAATTTTGTTCTTTTTAGCTTTCTGCTCTCCTTATGTTGTAACATCTTATTTGGGGTACATTTCCCCCTTGGGCTTTGCTCACTTATTATGTATAGTGAAATGTATGTAGGCTTTGCTGAACAACTGATTGATTTCTTAAATATTGGAGCAAGAAATGAAGCTGCATTTAAGCTCTGTAGTAAAAACAGGCTTCTCACTCCATTGCACAGACTGTGGAAAATAGAGTTTACTTTGTGCAAGATGACTGGCAATTAATGCCCAATCAGGGAACTTCTTTTTTTTTTTTTTAAAGATTTTATTTATTTACTTATTTGACAGACAGAGATCACAAGTAGGCAGAGAGGCAGGCAAAGAGAAAGAGGGAAGCAGGCGCCCCACTGAGCAGAGAGCTGGATGTGGGTCTCCATCCCAGGATCCTGGGATCATGACCTGAGCCAAAGGCAGAGGCTTTAACCCACTGAGCCACCCAGGTGCCCCCCAATCAGGAAACTTCTAATGAATTTTTCCCACCCATCTTAAATTAAGCTCAGTTTAATACCAAATGTATTATTAAAACCAGTATCTTCTGCAGACCTCATACGGAATATTCAGGTGTCATGTCAAGAGAGTAAGGAATACTGAGTGATGAACTGTATACTTGATGTAAATGAAATATAAAACAAGTTAAAAAACCCAGTTATTCTTTACTTTTCTTTGACTTTACTTTTATCTATTATTTATTCAGTATTATATTTTATAGCAAAATGAGAAATCTGAAGCACAAACAACATATGGGGGACTAAATATTTTGTAGGCTTAATGATGTATTAGTATTTTGCTTTGTATGAAATTCTAATCACCAGATATGTTTATCACTGCAGATGGGATATGCAGGCTCCTCATACCTCAGGGGATTACAGAATCCAAACATCTGTAACATCCCATCACAATATACACAATTTAAAAGAATGAATTAATGAGAAAAATGAATGGAAATAAAAGTTTATTATGAATACCATCTTGTTTTTATAATTACCAAGGAGCTCTATGTGCCTTAGAGATCTTGATTCTTCCTTTAAAAGTGTAATGAGATATTAAAACACAATCTAGATATAAGTTGAAGAAATAGGCAATAATCTTGATTCCATTTTCAGTTGGATGGTTTGGAGCTGAGATAAAGACATGCCATAATTAATGCAGTCCACATATTAGGCTATTTATACAATTGAAACACCTGGCTCATAATTGGTTGTTTCACTAAATTCAACCAGATATTTTCTAAACATATTAAAACCCTATTAGTTGGAAAAAATAGAAGTGTTTAGGTAATGTAAATATACTGCTTTAACTGAAAGGAGTCAGAGATGATGAATCAGAAATATGTATTGACTTGAGAACATATAATGCCATTTAGTTGTTTGGAAAAAACTTCATGTATATATTCCTGTTCTCATGAGTTGTGTCGTTTTGATAAAGCCAAGTGCAAGGAATAATAAATTAACATTTTGTTCTGGTGACTAATTTCTGATTTATTCATCATTGTAATTTTTAAAAAGTGTTCTGAGGATTTCTGCTAGGAGATGGGATGAATTGAAAATAATCTTATAATCAAGTGTAGAAGATAATTGTGTAAACAATGGTCACTTCCCCAAAAAGCCTTTTGCATTGTCATAAATTCAAATATATATATATATGGAAGGTCTTATGGAAGAACATTTTAAAACTGTACAGTGTAGTTTAGGCAAATTTTGATTATGGCCTCTCAAAATAATATATTTTTAAAAGATTTTATTTAATCAATTAGTGGCAGGAGTGGGAGTAATGAGCAGGAAAGATAGAGTGAGTACCAGTGGGAGGAGGGGCAGAGGGAGATGGAGAAGCAGACTTCCCAGTGAGCACAGAGCTGGACACAGGACTCCATCCCAGGCCCCTGAGATCATGACTTGAGCCAAAGGCAGACACTCAACCAAATGAGCCACTCAAGGGACCCATAAAAATAATATTTTTAATGGAATTAGGGCTTAGGAAGAGAAAGGAATGTTTCATCAGTAACACTGTGAAGAGTAGTAATTGCATGGGTTCTAAAGCTGGACTACCTGAATTCCAGTCTTGGATCTGCCAATATAGCTCTGTGAGTTGCAGCAACTCAATACTCAGTGAATCATTTTCCATACCTATAGAACATGTATAATAATATAATTGGTTTATGGAGTTGTTTGAGGATTAAAATAGTTTATTTGTATATATACATGCATGTGTTTATATATGTGTATGTGTCTATAAATGTATATGTAGATTGATAAATTGATATATATAGATATTGCTATATCTATACCTATATTTATTTTTCTAACTTTATCATAAAACATGGCATAGCACATGATAAGGGCTATATATAAATTTTACATTTTTTTTAAGATTTTATTTATTATTAGGGAGAGTGAGAGAGAGAAGGTGTGCATGTGCAAGTGGGCAGAGGGACATAGGGAGAGGAGAGAGAGAGAAACAAGCAGACTGCGTGCTGAGTGCCAAGCCAAATACAGGGCTTGATCTCAGGACCCTGAGACCTTGACCTGAGCCAAAATGAAGAGTCAGACACAACTAACTGAGTCACCCAGGCACCCCGGTTTTAACTATTTTTAATTATTTTTGTGCATTGGAATTATAGTTTGTATAAAGCATAATATGTACAAAGAAAATTTTCTAGTCTTGGTAAACTATATGATTTGATAACACTGATGATAATTTCTATTTGTCAGTGTTATATATCCTAATACTTGTTTCCTGCCAATTAGATATATAAGCGGGGAGGAGAGTTTTTGGATGAAGAGAATCTCATTCTAAACTGGTAAATAGAGAAACTATTTAACTGTACCTTATCCAGCAGTAGTCAGCAGCTTCTTTGATGGGCCATCCATGTAGTGGGACTTACCAAATTCTGAGACCTATTATCTAAGAGTCAGTATGCTTTGAGCACGTGCGCGCGCACACACACACACACACACACACACACACACATCTAATTTTAAAAAGGTTTACTCCTCTACTGTCCCATATTCTGACCTCCTCTGACTAAATTGGGCTTCAATGAAAATCCTAAATGTTGACAAATATTATAGAGAATTTTATTTTATTTTAAGAGCCCACAAAGATTGTCCCAAGTTTCTTTGTAGAAAATTAGAAAAACTACAATAATTCAGAGCTGTGCTCATTTGGCCTAATCTTTTTTTTTTCAGTAACAAGAAGGAAATACTCATATAGAGAAATATGATTTTCTCTAGTAATTATTTTAAAAATTAGATTCACTGATTTTTTTCCATATCTATTTATAGCCATCCATTTGAAATGTTTTATTCCTTACCTTTAAAACGAAATACTTCAAGAAAATACCAACAGGGCAAGATGTAGTAACTGTTTAGAAATATGGCATCATTTAGATTTTGCAAGAAAGTTTACATGCATGAATTTCAAGGAGACATTTATAAATATTATACATTTTAGGCTATTCAACTCCCTTTAAATTAAACAGTAATATCTAATTCTTCTTTAAAAATCATTTTTAGGAAAGGAAACAAAATAAAGTATTGAAGAAAAGTATAAATTTTGGAAGACAGCTATGCTTACCTCAATACCGCCAAAGCTAAAAGTAGAAATTTTGGAAATCAGAATCAAATGGTCTGGAATGGATAAATGTCTTATTTTCCTTTAAAAATTAATTGTATGGGGCACCTGGGTGGTTCAATGGTTTAGGCCTCTGCCTTCAGCTCAGGTCATGATCTCAGGGTCCTGGGATTGAGCCCCACATTGGGCTCTCTGCTCAGCGGAGAGCTCGCTTTCTCCTCTCTCTCTCTACCTGCCTCTCTGCCTACTTGTGATCTCTATCTCTGCAAAGGAATAAATAAAATCTTAAAAATATTAATTGTATATTTTTTAATTTAGTCTGCAATATGGTAAAATGAACATGTTAATAAAAATTATGCATAGCATAGAGAGGCATAGACAACATTTTATACACACAAATCAATAGTGATTGATCACTATTGATTTGTGTGTATAAGATGGCAACACCTTACTGATCTACTTTTTAAATTATTGACTGGATTGATCATACTACCTAAAGGGACTAGGCCAACGATGACTAGACACATTATTTCAACATTGGCAAAAATACATAGATCATTGTGTACGTCCAGTTAATGACTTGGCATCATGGGAACTTTCCTAAGTGAAATGTCTTAATTGAGGCATTTTATGAAGGGCAAATAATTATAAACAATTGATTCAAATAATTTATCTCTTACTTTTAACTTTGAAGTAACAACCTTTCTATTTTCATCATCACTATTTTGTTTTCCATGTGATTATCATATTCATGTTGGGTTAACTGGGTTACTAATTGTAGTAATGACAATGAGAGGGTCAAAAACTTAGAAATTTGAGAAACACATCCATTTTCAGATAATTTTGAGGAAAAATTTTCCATATACTTTAAAGTACTACAATGAGGGAGAGAAAGAACAGCATCAAATAGTTAATAGTGACCTTTAGGAGGTTATGTTAAAAAACATGCAAATGATATTTAATTTCAAAAGTAGTTAGATTTGGGAGGCATTATAGAGGAAGTCATTTTTTCTGTTTATTCTCTGGAGAAATATTCTTCTTACAGAGGAATCCTCATTATCCAATATTTACTAAATTAGAGAGGGGTTCAATAAAAAATCCACTGTGGCACCAAATAAAGTTTTATTTGATTGCAGCCATGCTCATTGTTTCATGTATTATCTTTGACTGCTTTGACACTACCATGACTGAGCTTAGTTGTGACAGAGACTTAAAATATTTATTACTGGGATTTTTATAGAATAAGTTTGCTGTCTCCTGATTTAGAGTTTCAAAATACATCCTTAACATGAACCAAGTTTACTAAAATTTGACTACTTATAAAGTTTGTTTCTATTTAATCATATCTTCTCACAGAACAATATTATTTATTGCTTGAACACTTTTAGATATCTTGCTGATTTTTAGTTTTGAAATATGACAATGTTATTCAGATACAGAGCAACAGGGTTGCAAAGTTACATAGTAAATCTTGGAAAAAGCCATGGGATTCCAT
Source organism: Taxidea taxus jeffersonii (assembly GCA_003697995.1). Lineage (NCBI taxonomy): Eukaryota > Metazoa > Chordata > Mammalia > Carnivora > Mustelidae > Taxidea > Taxidea taxus. The sequence goes on from ML103031.1 coordinate 84,472, forward strand.
GAAGTAGATGAGAGCAACTGGAGAACTGTTGGAATAACTTGTCAAGTGATTGATTAAGATGGGAGGATCTGGGATTAGAGCATTGACAAAACTCAAAAGTTATCTCAAGTAAAAATTAATAAGAACAATGAAATGTTTGATGTTTCAAAAACATGATTTATGCTTGGGAAAATTAACAAACCCTGAAATATTTTTGGATAAAGACCCTTTCAATGCTTACAAAGTGGTGATAGTTACAAAGTGAGAGATGTCATTTTCTTGATATAACAATTTTTTACCAGGAAAATTATGTCCTGAAAACAACTGATCCATGTATTATTAACTCTACAAATGAGTGGATGATTAATAACTATAATCTAAATATTGCTCAGAAAAACTAAATATTATATTTGAGATAAAGTTCCATTTTACTTTTTACTATATAGTAGCAGATTCATTGTAAGTAAGCATATCATGAAGTACCAGTTACTCCAAAAAAAAAAAAAGCCATCAGACAAGAATTACAATTTGTAATAGCACAGAGGGCATTGAGAGATGGAGAGAAGAAGTGAGTTGGGGGAAATCAGAGGGGGAGACAAACCATGAGAGACTGTGGACTCTAAGAAACAAACTGAGGGTTTTGGAGGGAAGGGGGTTGGGGGGTTGGACGAGCCTGGTGATGGGCATTATGGAAGGCACATATTGCATGGAACACTGGGTGTGGTGCATACATGATGAATTCTGGAACACTGAAAAGAAATAAAATTTTTAAAAAAGAATTACAATTTGGTATTTGGGAAAGCATGCATATATACACACATATACATTTTTGTATGAATGTTTAAAAGTTAGTCTACTATTACATAATGTTTCCAACAAACCTTTTAAAGTAGAAGTCTAAAATATTCCCTATTCCCTCTTGTTCTGAATAAAGGTTAATTTGGCTGAACCATCAGCTTTTCTGCTAGATCTAAATTATGGATCTTTTACATGTTCTTTTGAAAATAGGAACAATGAGTGGAGAAACATAAATACTCATGAAAGTTTTGATATTTTATAAATAAGAGAAAAAACTAATTGGGTCTTATCTTCCTAGAGAAAAATATCTATGGGACAACTTATCACCAAATTTTTAATATGTAATTTTAGATGTAGTTAAATTTAAAATAAGGTTTCTTTTCTTTTCTTTTTTTTTTTTTTCTGTTAAGTGTGCAGACAATGATATAGCTGCTTGGCAACAAACAATACTTTTCTTCCAAATTATTTTTTCTCCCTATAACATTAATTTACTTTTTCTACCCATATGCCACCTTTTACCTTTGGAAGGTCTGTTGCTAACTATATTATATAACTATATTTTCATGAATCATGGATACCCCTGAGCTAACTATGTAGAGGAGACAATGTTTGGCCAGGGTGAATTGAGGTAGGACAGAGGGTTAGGGTGGTGCAAAAGGTTTATGTAGGCTTATTATTTATTTAGGCTTAAAACAGTAAGAGATCCAGAACTCTGAGCTCTCATTGGTTTAAGTTTTATAGGATGGCTGAGAAGTTTGTTTAAATTGATATATGTGCCAAGTATTATTTAAACAGCTCAATCCCAGACTTAGTTAAAAAAAATCATCCTAAGGAAAACATACCTGACAGATTTTTTTGCCTTAATGAGATAATGTCATAGATGTTTTCTTGTATCAAAGTCAACATATCATGTACTCTGCTTTCTAGTGTTATGAGTGGCATTTAGTTTAAAATTTTCTGTCTTTTCTAACATTCCCAAGTGATTTAATTTTCTCATTTTGCAATGAGATTTGCAATCATGACAGAAAAGGTTATGTCCTTCATAGACAGATTTCTATGAACAGCAAGGTCTCACTAGGATTTTTATCAGCACTCACTAAAAGTATGCTGTTCCATGTCAGATAAATCTATTCATAATCTCCAAGTTAAGCTAAATAATGTAAATTTAAAGTAGCATTCATTTACATTGTGCTTTATACCTGCTAATTGTTGATGAGCTATTGCATTAAAAGCAGTTGACAAGAAAGGATTCATCATTGTACACAGGTACACTCATATCTACATTCTGTTCATTTTGACTTTTTCACAGAATGTAAGAACAGAGTAAATTACTGTAGGCAGACATATTATTCAGACTTCTTTTTTTAAAGCTGACTTATGAATTACATTTCCTACTAAAAATTTAACTACCTCAGGTTCTCAAAGCTTGACTTGGAATCCGATAACACACGTATGACATATACCGTTATTTACCTGGGTTGAAGGATCATTTTTGTCAATGAACCATGAAATGTGTTATGGCAAAGTGCTTTGCTAAGAACTGATTACATGGAATTCATGTGGTAATAAAACTGAACAATTCAGTAACTTTAGACATCACTTACTCTTCCAAGCAAGCTGATGTTTCATGTATCTCCTTTAGGGAACAGAGATCACAGATCTCTGCTTTTCCTGCTTTAGCAGGATTAATGATTTTATAAGATTTTGCCAAATAATAACAAGATAATATATCTTCCTTATTCATAAAATCCAAGTTCATTCTGGTGCTTATTTCTGTGTCATAAAACTAAAGGCTCTTAAATGACAAAGCATTTGAAAAACACTGAAAAATAAATTCAGAATACTCTCTTTGGTTATATTTATTATGAGAACTTGAGCCAGTAACACAAATCTCTCAATTTTCAACTTTACCCAGGGATATACTACAGTGCGTCTTGTTCCCAAGAGGATAGCAGGGCAGTAACACCAACGTTATTGATGGTTTAAACCCCCAATTCTCAACCAGCCTCTTCACATAGAGGATTCAGGCCTCGGTGGATCTTTAGGCCTCCTTTACACCTTTTGTTTCAGATTAAACCAGAAGGGTCTGCTAAGAGGTAGCACTACTTGGTAGGGCCAAGCCTGAACTTAAAATCTATCTTGGTCATTTTCATGCTGCTTAAATTATTTTCACCTCCATGCTTTAGTTTCCTCCTCTGTAAAATAAGAAGAAAAAATAAAGTCTACTTCATATGAGGATTTAATGACTATAAATATAATATTCATATAAATATCTTAGGAAAGGGTCTGGCAAATGGCAGATACCAATAAATACAAGCTGGTGGTGTTATAAATTATTATTAAACTACCTGCTTGGGTACTTGTTTTTCTAGACTCCACCGGTTTGTTTTAATCTTATAATCCTATTAAACTAACTTTAGAGAATGAACTAGAAGGAAAAAACCACAAGGAAGAAAAACATTTAATCTCCATCTCTTCCACATTATAAACCCTCTCAAAAAACATTTTCCAGTTATCCAGTTATTGTATCAGACAACCCAAATCATCTTTTTTTTTTTTTTTTAAGATTTCATTTATTTATTTGAGAGAGAAAGAGAGAGAGCATGAGAGGGAGAAGCAGACTCCCTATGGAGCTGGGAGCCTGATGCAGGACTTGATTCTGGGACTCCAGGATCATGACCTGAACTGAAGGCAGTGGCCCAGCCAGGTGAGCCACCCAGGAGCCCACAGCCAAAATCATAATTCCTTCATACTCCTTACCTCCTACTATCAAAAACTAAGTCCTGTGTATTTTACCTTTAAAGATATTTTAATTCCTTCTCTCTCTCCATGTTCCACTGCCAGCCTACCACAAAATGCTGTCATCCATTCTATTCTCATACCACATCAACAGTGACTGGCAGCCCTTTGCACTGAGAATAAAGTGCACACCACTTTCCTTATTCTGTAAATTCCTGAATGATCTCGCCCACACCTAGCCCCCATCCTCATGTTGCTCTGCTCTCCTCCTCACTCATAAGGTACCAGCTGAACTGATTTTCTTTCTGCTTATGAAGTGATTTGAGTGTATTGCCACTTCCACACACCTTCATGATCTCTGCCAGGAGTACTCTCTCCTTCTTCTTTGCCTGAGCTTGAACTTTCTGTCTCACTCTACTCATTTCTTTCTCAAGGAAGCATTTCCTGAATGCTTCAAACCCAATGTGGGCTCCCATTTTCCACTTTGCTGGAATTTTGCTTCTCTTTTGTAGGACTTACATAATTGCAATGATACAGATAACTTTTTTAATCATGTATTGAATGTGCAATCTGTTGACTAAACTAGAAGTTCCTTAAAAGTTTTAATATCTCTTTTTCAACACTGAATCAACATTAACAGGCACATTTGCAGCATAATAAATCTTTTGAATTAACGAAATTAATCTTTTCTTCTACCAAAAGCCCACAATCTATAATGACTGTCGTTTTATAAATCATTGTCTCAGAAATACTCTACCTTCTGTGTGGGGCCTCAAAGGGAAGAATTGGGGAACTTGGGTTATAACCCACTTATGGCATTAGGCAAATGATACCTGCTGCAAAATGTGTGACTTTCATTAAAAAACTGTGATGTCTTTAAGTTCTGAACTTTGATTTAAGAACTTTGACTCTTTAATCTTCCAGCTTATCTCCTTTACACCAATGATGACCTTCTTTTGCTATAAATTTTTCCTTGAAGACTACATTAAGAATAACTGTACTTTTTCAGGGTTGCCTGATAAATTGTACTGTGACAAAAAGAATGAAGTTGATTAGTTCAGATCAACTTATATTTCTTTTAACTCGATAGAAGTTATATTTGAAAAATAGCAGCATATAAATGGTTGAAACATAGTCATTGAGTCAAGAGAAAAGAGTTACTGTGCTTAGAAATTTCACTCTCCTTGAGGCCACTCCACTCCCATTTCTCATCCTTGTCTAACAAGTCTGCTTCTTAGACTCCCTTATTCCATCAATCCTCACCCTGCTCCAGCCTGTGCACCCACCATCTTTCAAGGTGGATTGTGTCATTCAATTGTTACAACAACCCAATGAAATTAAATAGGCACTATTACTGCCCCCTCATTTTATAAATGACAAAGCTGAGGCATAGAGAGTCGATTAAGTTGCCAAAAGTCATAAATGTATTAAGTGGGAACAGGCAGGGCTGATTTCTCTATTAGTTACAGTGAGCACAGTACCTAAGACTCACAAAAAGTGGCTAATGTATTTTCACATCAGAAGAAAAATTACCCATAAAAATGTCTTAACACACTGACATAATCTATACCAACATGGTACATAAAGTACAATTATGTGTGTGTGTGTGTGTGTCTGTAGTCATAAAGCACAAGTATATGTATATGGAGGCCCACAAGGCCAAAGTGCCTAGAACCCACTAGAACCTCCTTGAAGTTTGTATTTGTATCTTTTCTCCCCACCCACCTCTACATAAATAGTAACAAGTGTATTAGTGGTATAATAAATAAATCTCTACAATGCCAAAATAAGGTAGCCCTGGGATCAGGAATTTTAAACAGCCTGCATAATTCCAGAGACCTTGTTCTTGGCTACTGTGATACAGTGCTGAATCAAGTTGTTTATACTTAGACACATATATTAAGGGGATCCCAGATGTGTGTGGTCACTGTGTTTGCCCTTAGATGCAAATCACTCAGTATCCTTTGTGAGTTCTAAAGATTTAAGTGAATTGTGGGGAAAATAATAACTTCTTCATCTGTGCATATGTGGCTTAAAAATCACTTATTCATATACATTGGTTCACATTTCCATGCTCCTTTATACCATACTCCCCAGTTTCTGCCCTTGAGGATTTACACATTGGTTTCTTCCCACAAAGACATTTTTTTTCCCTAAAGACATTTTCTTTCTTTCTGTTCCCTAGTATTCCATTAAATTTTCACAGATAACCACTAGTATGAATTGATAAAGTGGCTGATTTTATACTCTGGTTTATTACATGAACCCATCTTTCAAATTATAACTAGAAATCATTAGTTTTTAAGGTGTTTTATGCAGGTGTCTTTCATAAGATATTGAATGTTGTGCTTTTGTTCCTAAATAAATCAACTGGCTATTCAGACTAGTAGGGAGATGAAAAATCTGTTCCCAAGCAACACATGCCTGTTGTTATTCACCTGCTTAAGATCTGTTTCTAAGAGACCATTTCTACTGATATTGTTAGCAAGTTCTTGAATGACAAATTATTTCCCATAATATGATCATAATACACTGGATGATGGGTTGATGCAATATGGAATTTAATTAATATGAAACATTTTTTTTTAATCCCCTTTTCTCTTAGGAGCTTTACAAAAGTGATGTCTTGAAAGGCAGAACTGCCATGTATAACAATAACTTAATTCCACCTTCTGTTATCACTGTCTGAGGTGATTTCCCTTCTTTTTCCCTGCCTATTTCTTATCTGTCTACTAATATTATTTGTAGCAGTAGTCATTATAGAATCAGAGACTATATGAGATAAAGGGACTTTGAGAGGTCACAAAGTGGAAGTACTTCATGCACGCTCTCATAAAAGATAGATATATCCTTAAATTTCACAAAAGAGAGAAGCACATTTGCTCTCTTTGTTATTCATTTATATGATTCACAAGGTTAGCTTCATTTTTTGACCTGTTCTACCACCCTTTCCTCAGTTCTTTTTCACTTAAGCTTATTGCCTTGCATTGTCTCTAGTTAGATTCAATCATGTTTGGACACATTTTGCTAAGTTTCCACAATGCCAAAGTATCTGGAAAAACACTACCATGCTGGCTATTGTTACATGGACACTGAACTGAATTCTAAGCTTTGTGACCTTGGGGTAAGACTTGCCACCACTTATTCCTGTTTTCTTCCTTGTCAGAATGAGGTTTGTTGTTGTTTGTATTGATAGCTAAAGTCCTACTATTTGTATAAATGAAAATAAGCCAATTGAAATAATAGTAACACTTCCTGGGACTGTTACAAGAGCAAAAGGATGCCATTTATCAAGCACGTAGACTGATAGCTAGCATATTGTTTTCTTTTATTTGATAACTATTTGTTATTGGTAAACTCTGCATTTAATTCAGGAAATAGTAAATTTAAAGCATTGAGAATATGAGAAATATACTTAGCTACACACCTTCATAATTTCAAATAGACTTGAGAGATACATACAAAACAGCAAGATTCTTTTGTTTAGTCACTGTGTAAGGATGCCAACATGGCAATTAGCTTTTTCCATCAGCACCTAAAATAAGCTTGGTGGTTCTAAATTATTTTACTTCTTGGGATGTTGTACTGTCTTTAAGTTACTTTTTTTTTGTTTTGTTTTTAATTTTTAGTTTATTTTTTATTAAGTTCAATTAACCAGTACTAGTTTTTGATATTATTAGTTTTTGATATTATATTCAATGATTCATTAGTTGCATATAATACCCAGGGCTCATCACAACATGTACCCTCCTTAAGACCCATCACCCAGTTACCCGATTTCCCCACCCACTCCCTTCTGCAACTGTCAGTTTGTTTCCCAGAGTCTAGAGTCTCTCATGGTTTGTCTCCCTCTCTGATTTCTTTCCATTCAGGTCTTTAAACAAATTCCAGTGTGCTCTTTGAGGCCTACTTAGTAGAAAATACTGTTTAAGTATTCAAATAAGTATTTCATTTTTTAAGACTTTACTCATTTACTTGACACACAGAGAGAGAGCACACACATGACCTGGGGGAGTGGCAGACAAAGGGAGAGGGAAAAGTGTGCTCTCTACTAAGCAGGAAGGCTGATGTGGGGCTCGATCCCAGGACCCTAGTATGAAGACCTTAGCTGAAGTCAGACACTTAACCAACTGAGCCATCTAGGTATCCCTCAAATAAGTATTTCTTTTTTTTTTTTTTTTAAGATTTTATTTATTTATTTGACAGACAGAGATCACAAGTAGGCAGAGAGGCAGGCAGAGAGAGAGGAGGAAGCAGGCTCCCTGCTGAGCAGAGAGCCCGATGCAGGGCTTGATCCCAGGACCCTGAGATCATGACCTGAGCCAAAGGCAGAGGCTTTAACCCACTGAGCCACCCAGGTGCCCCTCAAATAAGTATTTCTTATTATGGCTTTTAGAGTATATCTTTGAGAAGATCACATTGATATGTATTAATATATTCATATGTGAATATATCTGTATCTATTTATCTGTGATAACCAGATATCTGAACAATTCTTGTAAATTAAAAAAATGCAATGATTAAAATAACATGTAAATTACATAAACAAATATGTATTTTTCCTGCTACATTAGGTATTCACATAGCTTAAATAAGATCAGATTTTGCAAGATCTTATATTGGCTTGGACTCAGCTCACAGTAGGAAAGAAACAAATTCTTGAAACCCTTTTCCAGAGATTCAGATCAAAATTGCTTCCCCTGTTTATTTTGTCAACAATATGTTAATAAAACTTTGTTCTCAATCCCTTTCTTAATTTTTATCTTAACATACTAGCTTTGTGTTTTTTTCTGACAATTTACATACATTGTGTATCATCACTAGATGTGTAAAATTCACTAGAATTTTACATTCACATTGTGTAAAATTCACTAGAAAAAATATGAGTTTCTTAATCTTAGCTGTTAAACTGTTTATCTTCCCTTTAAGGGATAGAAATAAGGAAGAAACAAGTTTGGAAGAAAATAATTTTAGGCAAACTGACCATATACTGCCAGTACTTCTTAAAAATTAATTAATTAATTTGAGAGGGAGTGCAGAGAGAGAGGGTGAGAGAGTCTTTAGCAGACTCCACACTCAGCATGGAGCTCCATCTCCCGACCCTGAAATCATGACCTGAGCTGAAGCCAACAGTCCTCCATTTAACAAACTGTGTTTAACTCCTGCCAGTATTTACCTTATTATTTCTAGTAATACTTTGCATGATTATCTGGAATTGACAATGGGGTTCCCCAAATTTGTCAACTCTACTTCCTTGACCAGAAATCTGGGGACTGGAGAGAAGAGGCTACCTGCTCTAAAGGGAGCTCTGCTATCAAAAGAAAGTTGGTTTTCATCTAAGACTTTCTTAGAAAGAGTATTTGAACACAGAGGAAGGAGGCATATACAAGATGAGGGGGATGGAGAGTTAGTGATAGGTGATGGCTAAAGTGAGTATTTTTAGAAAATTTTACCAGGGAAGTTAAGGAGATAGTTTTATTTCTTAGAGGTACCAAACTAGAACAAGACAGGGTGTTGAGAAATGATTGTCAGGAACATCAAATTGTTGGGAACAATAGGTCCATATATCCCAAAGACCAGGATTCAAGGTCTCTGGTATGAATTACAAATGATTAAGTTTTTATTAAACAAATAAACATACCAACCAACAAACCAACAAACAAAAAGTTCCAGATTTTTCCAACTTATTCAGTTAATGATGGAAAGTATCAAATTTTACTAGCAATTTATTCTAATGTCTAACCTAGAAAAGGATTTTCACATTAGACCCATTGAATCAAATGGAGTAGATATTTCAGAAAGTGGAATCCAAGCTTCCAACCCTTGCCTAAACAGAGAAATAAGAAAATTAATATTCCCTAATTTTGGTTTTCTAAATATTTTTGTTTTTTTATTTTATAGAGTTTTTGAGACATAACTAATACAAAACTCGGGGAATCTAGAGAAAAGAAAATCTCTGTAAATGACAGTGATTTTGGAGTTACATTTGCATTCCATTTCCTCTGAGATTTAGTCTTTCACATGCTTACCACTTTTTTAAATTTTTTCATGACAGAACAAATCCCAGTTTGGGGTAATAAGAGGTTTTTGTTTTGGGTTTGTATGTATGTATGTATGTATGTATGTATTTATTTATTTATTTATTGGTCTGGTTGTTTTTTTGTTTTTGTTTTAATGAAAAATAAATAAAGATAAATTATGTGAGTAAATCTCATTCAATGATTATTTCCTTTTCTAGTAAAATGGCATTTTAAGACATGGTCAACATTTAAAATAAATACATATTTTATTATAAACAAAAATTTTTAAAGGATACTTTTTTATTTTTTAATTTTTATTAACATATAATGTATCATTTGTTTAGGGGTACAGGTCTGTGAATCATTAGTCTTATATAATTCACAGCACTTACCATACCATAGCACATACCCTCTGTAGTGTCCATCACCCAGCCACCCTATCCCTCCAATAATCCTTTGTTTCCTGAGATTAAGAGTCTCTAATTGTTTGTCTCCCTCCCCAGACCAATTTGTTTCATTTCTCCCTCCCTTCCCCTGACAACCTCCCGCCCTACCTCTCAAATTCCTTGTAACAGAGAAATCATGTGATAATTGTCTTTCTCTGATTGACTTATTTCGCTTAGCATAAACTCCTCTAGTTCCACCCATGTTATTGCAAATGGCAAGATTTCAGGTATTTTGATGGCTGCATAGTATTCCATTGTGTAAATACAGCACTGCTTCTTTATCCATTCAACTATGACAGATATCTAGGCTCTTTTTGAAGTTTAGCTGTTGTGGACATTGCTACTGTAGACATTTGGGTGCACATGCCCATTCAGATCCCTATATTTGTATCTTTAAGGTAAATACCCAATAATGCGATTCCTGTGTCATAGGTTAGCTCTATTTTCAACTTTTTGAGAAACCTGCATGCTGTTTTCCAGAGTGGCTACACCAGTTTGCATTCCCACCAACAATGTAGGAGGGTTCCCTATTCTCCACATCCTCGCCAACACCTGTCATTTCCTGATTTGTTAATTTTAGCCATTCTGACTGGTGTGAGGTGGTATCTCATTGTGGTTTTAATTTGTATTCCCCTGATGCCGAGTGATGTAGAGCACTTTTTCATGTGTCTGTTGACCATCTGGATGTCTTTGCAGAAATGTCTGTTCATATCCTCTGTCCATTTCTTGATTGGATTCTTTGTTCTTTGGGTGTTGAGTTCTATAAGTTCTTTATAGATTTTGGATACTAGCCTTTTATCTGATATGTCATTTGCAAATATCTTCTCCCATTCTGTGAGTTGCTACTGGTTTTGTTGACTGTATCTTCTGCTGTGCAAAAGCTTTTGATCTTGATGAAGTCCCAATGGTTCATTTTTGCCCTTGCTTCCCTTGCCCTTGGCGATGTTTCTAGGAAGAAGTTGCTGCAGCTGAGGTCGAAGAGGTTGCTGCCTGTGTTCTCCTCAAGGATTCTGATGGATTCCTGTCTCACATTGAGGTCTTTCATCAATTTGGAGTCTATTTTTGTGTGTGGTATAAGCAAATGGTCCAGTTTGATTCTTCTGTGTGTGGCTGTCCAATTTCCTCAGCACCATTTGTTGAAGAGACGTTTTTCCACTGGACATTATTTCCTACTTTGTCAAAGATTAGTTGACTATAGAGTTGAGGGTCCATTTCTGGGCTGTCTGCTCTGTTCTCTTGATCTATGTGTCTGTTTCTTATGCCAGTACCATACTGTCTTGATGACTACAGTTTTGTAACAGAGCTTGAAGTCTGGAATTGTGACGTCGCCAACTCTGGTTTTCTTTTTCAACATTCCTCTGGCTATTTGGGGACTTTTCTGGTTCCATATAACTTTTAGGACTATTTGTTTCATTTCTTTGAAAAGAATTGGTGGTATTTCGATAGGAATTGCATTAAAAGTGTAGAGTGCTTTAGATAGCATAAACATTTTCACAGTATTTGTTCTTCCAATCCATGAGCATGGAACATTTTTCCATTTGTGTCTTCCTTAATTTATTTCATGAGTACTTTATGGTTTTCTGAGTACAGATTCTTTGCCTCTTTGGTTAGTTATGTTCCTAGGTATCTTTTGGTTTTTGGTGCAATTGTAAATAGGATCAACTCCTTAATCTCTCTTTCTTCTGTCTTGCTGTTGGTGTATAGAAATGCAACTGATTTTTGTGCATTGATTTTATATCCTGACACTTTACTGAATTCCTGTATGAGTTCTATTAGTTTTGGAGTGGAGTCTTTTGGATTTTCCACATAAAATATCATATCATCTGCAAATAGTAAGAGTTTGATTTCTTCTTTGCCGATTCAGGTGCCTTTTATTTCTTTTTGTTGTCTGACTGCCTAGGCTAGGACTTCTAGTACTATATTGAATAGCAGTGAAGATACTGGACATCCCTGCTACGTTCCTGACATTAGGGGGAAAGCTCTCCATTTTTCTCCATTGAGAATGATATTCATGGTGGGTTTTTCATAGATGGCTTTGATGACATTGAGGTATGTACCCTCTACCCTACACTGTGAAGAGTTTTGATCAAGAAAGGATGCTTTGCTTTGTCAAATGCTTTTTCAGCATCTATTGGGAGTGTCTTATGGTTCTTATTCTTTCTTTTATAAATGTATTGTATCACATTGATTGATTTGCGGATGTTGAACCAACCTTGCAGCCCTGGAATGAGTCCCACTTGATCATGGTGAATAATCCTTTTAATGTACTGATGGATCCTATTGGCTTTGTATTTTTGTGAGAATTGTCATATCCGTGTTCATCAAGGATATTTGTCTGTAATATTCTTTTTTGATGAGGTCTTTGTCTGGTTTTAGGATCAGGATAATGCTGGCCTCATAAAATGAGTTTGGAAGTTTTCCTTCCATTTCTATTTTTTGAAAGTTTTAGGAGAATAGGTATTAATTCTTCTTTAATGATTTAGTAGAATTCCCCTGGGAAGACATCTGGCCCTAGACTCTAGTTTTTTGGGGAGGAGGGGGGATTCGATGACTGCTTCAATCTCCTTACTGGTTATGGATCGGTTCAGGTTTTCTATTTCTTCCTGGTTCAGTTTTCGTAGTTTGTATGTCTAGGAATCTATCCATTTCTTCCAGGTTGCCAAATTTGCTGGTGTATAGTTGCTCATAATATGTTCTTATAATTGTTTGTATTTCTTTGGTGTTGGTTGTGATCTGTCCTCTTTCATTCATGATTTTATTAATTTGGGTCCTTTCTCTTTTCTTTTTGGTATGTCAGGACAGGGGGTTATCAGTCTTCTTAATTCTTTCAAAAAACCAGTTCCTAGTTTCATTGATTTGTTCTACTATTCTTTTGGTTTCTATTTTATTGATTTCTGCTCTTTATTATTTCTCCCATTCTGCTGAGTGTAGGCTTTCTTTTTTTTTTTTTTTTTCTGTTCTCCTTCCAGCTCCTTTAGTTGTAGGTTTAGGTTGTGTATTTGAGACCTTTCTTGTTTCTTCAGGAAGGTTTGTATTGCCATATACTTTCCTGTCAGGACCACCTTTGCTGTATCCCAAGGATTTTGAACAGTTGTGTTTTCATTTTCATTTGTTTCCATGAAATTTTTAAGTCTTTTTTTAATTTCCTGGTTTACCCATTCATTCTTTAGTAGGATGTTCTTTATCCTCCATGTATTTGAGTTCTTTCCAACTTTCCTCTTGTGGTTGAGGTCTAATTTCAAAACATTGTGGTCTGAAAATATGCAGGGAATGATCCCAGTCTTTTTGTACCAGTTGAGACCTGATTTGTGACTCAGGATGTGATCTATTCTGGAGAATGTTCCATGTGAACTAGAGAAGAATGTGTATTCTGTTGCTTTGGGATGGAGTGTTCTGAATATATCTGTGATGCCATATGGTCCAGTGTGTCATTTAAAGTCTTCATTTCCTTGTTGATATTTTGCTTAGATGATCCATTTTAGTGAGGGGCATTTTTTTTAAAATTGCAAGATTTCATTTTTTTTTTTTTTAAGATTTTATCATTATCGGGCCATCTGAGTGGCTCAGTGGGTTAAAGCCTCTGCCTTCAGCTCAGGTCATGATCTCAGGGTCCTGGGATTGAGCCCCACATTGGGCTCTCTGCTCAGCAGGGAGCCTGCCTCCACCCCTCTCTCTGCCTGCCTCTCTGCCTACTTGTGATCTCTGTCAAATAAATAAATAAAATCTTTTAACAAAAAAGGATTTTGTTTATTTATTTGACAGAGAAAGATCACAAGTAGGCAGAGAGAGAGAGGGAAGCAGGCTCCCTGCTGAGCAGAGAGCCCGATGCGGGACTTGATCCCAGGACCCTGAGATCATGACCTGAGCCGAAGTCAGTGGCTTAACCCACTGAGCAATCCAGGCACCCAGTGAGGGGCATTTTAAAGTCCCCTACTATATTTGTATTATTGTCAATGTGTTTCTTTGATTTTGTTATTAATTGGTTTTTATAATTGGCTGCTCCCATGTTAGGGGCATTGATATTTAAAATTGTTAGATATTGGGTGGCTGGGTGGCTCAGTGGGTTAAAGCCTCTGCCTTCGGCTCAGGTCCTGATCCCAGGGTCCTGGGATCGAGGCCCACATTGGGCTCTCTGCTTGGTGGGGAGCCTGCTTCCCTTCCTCTCTCTCTCTGCCTGCCTCTCTGCCTACTTGTGATCTCTGTCAAATAAATAAATAAAATCTTTAAAAAAAAACGTTAGATCTTCTTGTTGGAAAGAACTTTAAGTATGATATAATGTCCCTCCTCATCTCTTATTATAGTTTTTGGCTTAAAATCTTCTTTATCTGATAAAAGGATTGCCACCCCAGCTTTAATAACTTCACTTTAATAACATTTTTCATTAATAACTTTTTTGATTTCAACTTGGTTAGATTTTAGTTCTTTCATTTCTCCAGAAAGGAATTTTATTTCTCAAGAAAGGGATTCTGGGGGCGCCTGGGTGGTTCAGTAGGTTAAAGCCTTGCCTTCGGCTCAGGTCATGACCCCAGGGTCCTGGGATTGAGCCCCACATCAGGCTCTCTGATCCACAGGGAACCTGCTTCCTCCTCTCTCTCTGTCTGCCTCTCTGCCTACTTGTGATCTCTGTCTGTCAAATAAATAAATAAATCTCTTTTTAAGAGATTCTGTATTATCTTCTATGTTTTTTTCAAGCCCAGCTAGCATCTTTATAATCATCATTCTAAGCTATATTTCTGACATCTTACTAATATCTATATTGATTAGGTCCCTAGCCCTCAGTACTGCCTCTTGTTCTTTTTTTTTTTTTTTTTTTGAGGTGAGTTTTTCCACCTTGTCATTTGATCCAGAGATGCATAGATGAGTTAGAGAACAAAATACTAAAAGAATAGCAATGACTCCAGAAAAATATTCACTAACCAAATCAGAAGAGGCCCAAAACTGGAGGGAGAATAAAGGGGAAAAGGAAAAAAAAAAAGAAAAAAATGTATGTACACATATATTAATATATATGTTTATATTTATGATTGGACTGGTGAATAGAACAGAGCCACTCACTTGATTTTGGGTATATTTTGGTCTGTTATAAGAAACTGCCTCCCAAAATTTTAAAGAAAGAGAAACTTACATATATACAAAAATTAGGGTAAACACAATGAAGGGATGGACTCTGACTATAAATGTAAAAATTAAAAAAACGATTTTAAAAAAGGAAAAGAAAAAAGAAAAAGAGAGAATGTGATCAGGCTGAAGACAAGAACAAAGCCATATGCTAGATTTAGGGTATATTTTGATCTGTTAGAACAAACTGTATCCCAAAATTTTAAAGAAAGAAAAATTTATATGTATACACAAAATAATGTTAAATATAATGAAGGGATAGAATATAACAATGAAAATTTAAAAAGATTTTTAAAAAGGTATCAGTAAGATAAAACAGTTTTTAAAAAGGCTTAAATAGGAAAGAGGAAAATTTTAAAAATAGAATAAGAAAAAAATAAAATAAAATAAATTAACTTTGAAAGACTAAAGAATAATGAGGAAAAAGCCATGAATTCTATTGTTGCTTTCCCCTCTCTCTAGAGTTCTGCAGTTCTCATTGATGGTGAACTAGGTCTTGGCTGGATGTTCTTGCTAAACTGGGAGAGGGGTCTATTGCAGTGATTCTCAAATGTCTTTGCCCGAGGGGAAATTGCATCACCCTTGCCAGGGGCCTGGCTAAATAATCTGCCTCGGGGTAGCTTTTGTTCCCTGAATACTTTCCATAGAGCTTTGGAGGAGAAGAATGAAGATGGGGACCTCCCAATCTCCAACTTAGAGGATCTGAGACCTCAAGAACCCAGTCCTCAATGAGCCCTTAGAGAAAAGCAGTCAGTCACTCCTGTCTCCCTGGTCTCCAGCCGCATTCCATGCTCATCCCACCTGTAATAGAGCATTTCTATTTCCAGCGCATTGCACTGCATGGAGTCTCTTAACCTAGCAGATTCCTGCAGCGTGCTCCTGCACCCTCCTCTGAGTGGAAAAAGGGGTGGGTCTCCTTGGATCTGCCACTTGTGGGATCTCTGCCTGAAGAGCCATGGCCTGACTGCACCTCAGATCATGGTTTAAGATAACCCTGAGCTGAGAGCCCCCTCCCTGGCTCTCCCTCTGCAGCCGGCTTCCCCACTCTGATACCTGGGAGCTCTGTCACACTAACCCACCCCTGGTTTTTCTGTGACCCCACGAGTCCTGAGACCATACTGTCTCAGCAAAGGCTCCACCCCCCCACTTAGCCTCTGGAGCTATGACCTTCAGTAGAGCAGACTTCTAAAAGTTCCAATTTTGTGCTCTGTTGCTCTACCGCTTGCCAGGAGCTGGTCCCTCTTCCTGAAAGTGGTTGCTTTTCTGTTCTTAGAATTGTTGCTATCCTTTTCTTCAATCTCCTGTAGAGTCTGTAGGTGTTCAGAATGGTTTATTAACTATCTAGCTGAATCCAGGGTCCTGACGATATTTAGGTCTCCTACTTCTCTGCCATCTTGCTCCTCTTTCCTGAAGTGTACTTTTTAATTCCACATATTAAGTAGTTCAGTAATAATAATACTTTTATATTTTCTTGGTGATTTACTAAACATTTTAAACACATTAATGCTCACTCTCTTTGGTTTTAACAACACCCTTGAGTTAGTTGAGGCAAGTATTCACCCATTTGAAAGAAAGAATAACTTATGCTATTTTCATAGGTTAATTGGCAAAGAATAATCTGCAAAGCCTACCATCTGTACAGCCTTAAAAATATAAAATTATTTGTGAGGGCAAAAAAGTTGATAAGCAGCAGATATTTTGATTTCTAGTGGAAATATTAGTGTAGCTGGTTGACTCTTTTAAAATGACATATATAAAAAGGGTCTTGTAGGGTCACCTGGGTGGCTCAGTGGGTTAAAGCTTCTGCCTTTGGCTCTGGTCATGATCTCAAGGTCCTAGGATCAAGCCTTGCATCAGGCTATCTGCTCAGTGGGGGAGACTGCTTCCCCCTCCCCCTCTGCATGCCTCTCTGCCTACTTGTGATCTCTCTCCTTCTGTCAAATAAATACATGAAATGTTTTTTTAAAAATGGTCTTGTAGAAAGGCTTATATTAAGGTCTCATACTGTATAATTTTTTTACTTACACATATATTTTAGAAGACCTTAACATTATATTTAAATATAATTAGAATATGGTTATTAGTTTCCTGCCTCCTGTCTGGTGTTCAGTATTTTTCTGTTTCTCCAGTATCAAGTAATTTAGAACTGAATCAGCTTTCTGGAACTGCCAAAACAATGCATTAATACTTGATGGCTTAAATCAACAGGATTTATTGTTTTACAGTTCTATAGTTCAGAAGTCTGAAATCAGGGTGTCAAAGGGTCATGTTTTCTCTGATGGCTCTAGGGGAAATCCTTCCTTCTGTTTTCTAGCTTCATTTGTTTACTGGCAATTTTTGGCATTCCTTTGTTTGTAGAAGCCTCTCCCCAGATACATTGGCATCTTCTCCCTGTATCTTCCCATTATCTTCATTCTGTGCATGTTGGCTTTGTATCCAAATTTCTCCTTTTGTAGTTTGATAGTAATCACATTTCATTAGGGCCCATTCTAATGACTCATCTGTAAAGACCCTGTTTCCAAAAAAGTCACATTCTGAGGTACTGAGTGTTAGGATTTCAACAGTCTTTTGGGGATGGGGGTACATAATTCAACCCATAAGAAGACTCATTCATTTTCAAATAGAAAGGGTTATCCTAACATTTGTTTGTCAACTCAACATGCCTTGAGCACTCAGCTGTTGAGCTCTCTTCTCTACATGCCTGAGGTCCTTTGTTGCTCTATGGCAATATTCAATACATTATGTTTTCCAGAGTAGTCATTTGAGGATGTTTTAGCTGTTCCACTAAATTTGATATTCCCTCAACAAGTAACTGTGTCTTGTTAATCTTTGTATCCCCTCAAACCACCACCTTCTATGTTTCAAAGTAGTAGAAAAGCAATAAACCTTGGCTTCCAACTGAATTAGAAATAAGGAACTCCACAAAGCATGTTAGGCCTGTTGAACTTAAACTGTGAGAGAAATTACATGGGAAACAAAACCTTCAAATGGTCAGCTTTTCACATGTAAACTTAATTGTGAGGAAAGAGGAGAAGTTTTTTTTTTTTTTTAAGAGATTTGTCTAGAAAGAGTAATGACTAGAATTCAATAGTAATTGTAACCATAGCAATGGCAGTAAAGACAGTAGCTGATATTTGTGAGTATATACCAAGCTCTGGACCTAGGTGCTTACATGAATCATGAATCTGTGGACAATGTTGCCGCATGAGAACATTGAGCAGCTAAGGAACCAAAGGTATGGAGAGTTTAGATGAAAACCTTAACATCACATAGTTAATAAATGGCAAAGTTAAGGGATGCCATGGTGGCTCAGTCAGTTAAGCCTCTGCCTTAGGCAGATCTCAGGGTTCTGGGATAGTCCTGCATTGGGTTTCTTGCTCAGCAGGGGAGCCTGCTTCTCCCTTTGCCTTTTTGGCCTGCCACTCACCCTGATTGTGCTTTTTCTCTCTTATAAATAAGTAAATAAAATCTTAAGAAAATGGCAAAGCTAAAATTCAAGCTTGTGCTTTTAACCATTCCATTGACTTACATGTACTTACATATTCTATTGTGAAATGTCAAGAAATCTGTAAGTATATTCTGTTTGCAACATTGTTAAATAGCATACATGAGCTATATATTAAATGCAGCATGGATAGGAATATACTTTGTATCTATTTAAAAATTATTTTTAGGTAGCTAATTTTAAAAATGACATTTAGCAATGAAAGTAAACCAAAAGAAACATAATTCACTGTAAAAATGTACAAAGTGAATCCCAAACCCTTTTAAAATTATAAGCCTCTGAAAATTGAAGATAATAAAGAAATGCCAGTACATCCTTAGTAAGGTCAAGAATTAAAACTATACAATTGCTTTATGAATCAGTTATGGAATATATAATAAAAATACCATCCAAACCATAAAGTAATGTTATATAATATCCTTAAAGCATTACTTGTCCTTTAAGTTATTATTAACTCTTGGCAAGCATTTATGGAAGATGCTGTGAGAACAAACTCAGAGTAACAGAGGGTATAGGTCCTCTTATTTTACTGATGTATCAGTAAATTTCCCTAATATTGTTTAAATGCTAGAATTATAAGGTGCTGAAACACTGCTAAGTCAACACATAACAGTGCTGGGATCACAAATATTCAATATATTTTCAAAAGTTTTATTTTGTGATAGATATATTTAAGTGTAGACTTTGTTGCAACTTTAATCATACTTGATAAAATCATTGAAGTATGAACATGTTAGAAGGTATATGACAACTACAAATCTTAGTATTTTTCTAGTAAAAA
This sequence comes from Taxidea taxus jeffersonii, assembly GCA_003697995.1. Lineage (NCBI taxonomy): Eukaryota > Metazoa > Chordata > Mammalia > Carnivora > Mustelidae > Taxidea > Taxidea taxus. The sequence continues at coordinate 103,858 of ML103031.1, forward strand.
GTAGCATGTAAACTACATTTATAAGTGAAATACTCCCCATTTATGTCATAGTAAACTGTGTGAGTTTAGAAAATAAATACAAAATAATGACCAGGATTTGTCTTTACTGCCTGAGAGATATTAAAAAATCTGCTGTAGAAAAATATAAATTAATTGTAAATTAAGAGAAATAGTTGAATGTTTACTATTTAAATATGTTGTAGGGGCACCTGGGTGTCTCAGTCTGTTAAGCAGCTGCCTTCAGCTCTAGTCATGATCCCAAGGTCCTGGGATCGAGTCCCACATCGGGCTCCATGCGCAGCAGGGAATCAGCTCCTCCCTCTGCCTGCCACTCCCACTGTTATACTTGCTCTCTCTCCCTCTCACTCTTTCTCTCTCTGTCAAATAAATAAAAAGCTTTTTAATACATAAATAAATATGCCATAAGTTTTACAGATCATTATATAAATTCTTTCAAGGTCAGACAGCAAAAGAAAAAGTTAACAAATTGGATTTGATAATTAAAAAAAATTAAAGTATGTATTAGAAGAAATATCAACCAAGTAAAAAGAGAATGCACAGTGTGGGTGCAATATTAACATATCTTATATCCTAGAAGACATTAATATCCCAAAGATAGAAGCCCTAAGCTCAACTACAATACAAGCAAATAACTCAACATAACAAATTAGTCAAAGAAAGTAAATAAACCTTTCTTCAAAGAAGATCTACTGATGGCCAATAAGCATGTGGTAGAATATTTAAAATCAATAATAAATAGGGAAGTGCAAGTCAAGACTACAATACGATACTACTTTGTACCCATTAAGATGGTTATTATGAAAAAAAAAGGGGGGGTTGCCAGTGTGGCTCAGTCAGTTAAGGGTCTGCCTTTGGCTCAGGTCAGGATCCCAGGTCTTGAAATAGAGCCCCCTGATCAGGCTCCTTGTTTAGCAGCGAGTCTGCATCTCCCTCCCCCTCTCCCTCTGTGCTCTCTTTCTCTCTCAAGTAAATAAATAAAATCTTCCAAAAAGAACAACAACAACAAAAAAGGAAGTATAACACAGGTTGGTAAGGATATGGAGAAATTGGAATTCTTGTGTTGGTGGGGATATAAAATGGGATAACTGCTATAGAAAAGAGTGCAGCAGATTTTTGCAAAATTAGAATCACCGGAAGAGCCAATAAAAAAATTCTTGAAATACTTTGTCAGGTTTAAGCTGAGACAAACAGTAAATATTTCTGGCAGTGTTGAATAATCACTTCGACACAAGAGACATCCCCAAAGAGTGCAAAAGATACTACCCTTCTAAGATCTTGAGCCACTCCCAAAGGTAACCAGAAGAAAGAAAGTGTCAGACAATTCCCTTGGAAGTTGGCACAGTAGACCCTAGCTGCAAATGGAGTACTACCTATGTTTCTGTCAAGCCACACGTAACAGCAAATAGGTGCAACTGACATTTCTGTTGAACCATATTTTTGGTTTCCTAACCTGACAGTTACCAAGTCAAGTCCTCAGGACATAAACTGAGATAAACGAGAAGGAATAGCTGTCCTGGGAGAGGAAGGGTCAGTGACCAGTGTGTACCCAAAGGCAAAATCGTGAATCACAGTTTGAAGATCTAATACTTAAATGTGGTTTTTTGTCTGCCAATCTGAATTTAGAGAGGAAGGGACAACAGGAATTTGACCTTTTGTATTCACCAAAACACAACAGAGAAAAAACTGGGAGAGCTAACTTTAGTTAGAATTCTCACCCTTTGCTGGCTTTAGCCAGATTTCCCAGGATCCTATCTAGGTTCTGGAGTAAGTATACTAGAGGGTCTCATCCTGGTCACCAAAAAATAGTAGAGTGGAAAAGAATAACTTTCCCTCTACCCTTTATGATGAGTGCTTGGCTGAGACTTTTTACTCTAGGGCACTTCATAAATGGATAAGCTTATCTAGGTTAAAAGTTCTCTACTGTGGCCACTATAATTGTAGATGATCTTTGGTAAGGTTACTTACTTGTTCAGCCTTAAAGCAAAATTTTATTACCCAAGACTTCACACTGAACCCAATCCAGCTTAAGTCAAACTGAGTCTAACCTGATAGATCCGGTCTGAACCCAGACCTGGTCCAGTTTCTAAGTTGGATCTAGTCTGACTCCAGTAGGTTTCCAGGCCCAGTCCAGGAGAAGAAATGCCCAATTAATATTTGAAACCTCGTAATGTAAAAGCTACAGAGCTCAGAGGGACTTACCCATGATTCCAGAGGTATGAATCATGAGATTCATAAGAGAGCAATGAGCCCAAGGGGCTCAACAGGTACCTCTGGCTGGTTGCTCATTGCTCTTTGGGTTGTGCTTCAGTGTCTTCTTTGGTTTCCTTTTCTGATATCGGCATTGTGAAAAGGTAAAGTGAGGCATATTAAAAATTTTAAGAGTTTATTTGAGCAAAAATTGATTTGAGTCAGATAGGATCCATTCTAGCAGAGAGAAAAGCACTCTAAGGACTTGTACAAAGTGAAATACTTATAGGCAGAAAGGCAGAAACAGGGAAGTTATACTAGGTGAAAATGTGGGTTGGTTATTGCAAAGTAACTTTCCTTTAGGAGATGGCAGGCATCTGTTTGGTGGATTGCCTAACTAGTGCTGATCAGGCAATTCCTGACTGACTAGTTTAAGATTCCATTTCTTAGAAAATCAAAACTATAACTAAGTCTTGGTTTGATGTTGTGAAGTTTGCATAAGCAACTCTGTTTTGGAGGTCTGTCTTATTTTTAACATACCCAAGTCCATTGATGCATGAAGGGATAAGCAAAACGTGGTATATCTATATATCATGTGATATTATTCAGCTTTAAAATGGAAGGGAATTTTGATACATGCTACTACAAAGATGAACCTGGAAGATATCATGTTGAGTGAGAAAAGGCTTTTGCAATGAAACCCAAATATTGTATGATTCCACTTTTATAAGGTACTTATTGTAGTCAAATTCTTATCACAAGAAGCAGAATATTGGTTGCCAGAAGTTAGGGGAGAGGAATGAGGATTTATAGTTTAGTAAGTGTAAAGTCTCAGTTTTACAAGATGAAAACAGTCATAGTGATGGATGGTGGTGATGGTTGCACATCATTATGAATATATTTAATACCACTGAATTGTATGTTTCAAATGGCTAAGATGGTGCACTTTATGTTATGTGTATTTTAACAAAATAAATAATTTTAAAAAGAATAGAAATATATCTCCAAATGATAAAAAAATGATATTTTTAATGACTAGATTGAACAACTAGATTGATGTGGTATGTCAGAAAAGGAAAAGGAAAAAGATCAACTAATTTACTCAAGTGTTTATTGAGTGCTTATTATATATCTGAATTAGACATGGATGCACTGAGGAGAGGGTGAAAAAGACAATCAAATTCCCATTTCTCTAGGAAATGACAGTCTAGTGAGGGACATAGAGAATAATAAAGAAGTCAAATAGATAAGCAAAATGCTTATATATTTTGGTAAGTGTTACACAGGAAATTAATACATTGGCTAATACAATAGAGTAACTTGAGATAGAGTGACCAGTAAAAACTTCTCTGAGTCTCGGGCACCTGGGTGGCTCAGTTGGTTAAGCAACTGCCTTTGGCTCAGGTCATGATCCCAGAGTCCTGGGATCAAGTCCTACATCAGGCTCCCAGCTCCATGGGGAGTCTGCTTCTCTCTCTGACTTCTCCTCACTCATACTCTCTCTCACAAAAAACAAAACAAAACAACAACAAAAAAAAAACCACAAAACAAAAACAAAAGCAAAAAAAACTGCTCTGAGGAGATGACATTTGTGCCAATCTAAAGGATAAGCCTGAGCAAGAGAAGAGCCGATGGAAAAAAAAAAAAAAGTATTTTGGGCAAAAGGAACAATTGTAAAGGACCAAATTTTGAAAAGGAAGAAAAAATCTTGTTCCAAGAATCAAAGACAGTGCAAATTTGTCTTCCCTAGATCCAGTACCTTAGGTTATACCATCCATATCTATGTATGCTTCTTAATCCTTGTGCCATTTTGAGTTATACTTGGAAGTGTGGTTAATGGTAGGCAAAGAGGATATGAGGACTAATTGAAGGAGTGGGGGTTAGGTGTTAGGACAAGGGAAAAACAACAACAACAAGAATTCTAATAAAGTAAGGTCAATTTCATTAAAGAGCAAAGGCCAGAAGAAAGAAGAAAATTGAAAGGAGTGAAAAAAGAATGAGCATCCTACATTTGGGGGAAATGCAGGATAGACAAATCTGTCAGAAAACTTTAGGCAACCCCATATGAATGAATTCCTGGGATTTACAGGGAATATGAACTTTTTAAAGTCGGTTGGAGTCTGCAATAAAAGCACATAGGGATCTAGAATAAGAGAGAGAAGCAAGTTTTGGGTAGTGTTATGCAGATATAACCAAAGACAAGAGGTGGTTTAAGAAACATTCATACAATTTCATTTGGAAAGTCAAGTGAAATAAGGAATGATCTGCATCCTACTCAAACTAAGGTAAAATTGCAAAGCAAGATAGCATCTAACAGTGGGAGCCTCAAGAAAAAGGGGGAAAAAAAACCTGCGAGAAACCTATCTTATGCAGCAAATGGCATATCTCACTCAAGAAGTATAGAGCAACCATTGTTTTTTTTCTTTTTTTTAGTTTATAAATTATATATATAAAACACATATATTTTTTTAAATTTCTATTAATATATAATGTATTATTAGCCTCAGAGGTACAGGTCTGTGAATCATCAGGCTTATACATTTCACAGCACTCACCATAGCACATACCCTCCCCAATATCCATAACCCAACCACTCTCTCCCAACCCCTCTCCCCCAGGCAACCCTCAGTTTGTTTTGTGAAATTAAGAGTTGCTTATGGTTTGTCTCACTCCCAATCCCATCTTGTTTCATTTTTTCCTTCCCTACCCCTCAAACCCCCCCACTTTGTCTCTCAAATTCCTCATATTAGGGAGATCATATGATAATTGTCTTTCTCTGATTGACTTATTTCACTCAACATAATACCCTCTGGTTCCATCCACATTGTTGCAAAAGGCACAATTTCATTTCTTTTGATGGTTACATAGTATTCCATTGTATATATATATATACTGCTTCTTCTTTATCCATTCATCTGTTGATGGACATTTAGGTTCTTTCCATACTTTGGCTATTGTGGACATTGCTGCTATAAATATTCGGGTGCATGTGCCCCTTCGGATCACTACATTTGTATCCTTAGGGTAAATACCCAGAACTGTGATTGCTGGGTCATAGGGTAGCTCTATTTTCAACTTTTTGAGAAACCTGCATGCTGTTTTCCAGAGTGGCTACACCAGCTTGCATTCCCACCAACAGTGTAGGACAGTTCTCCTTTCTCTGCATTCTTGCCAACACCTGTCATTTCCTGATTTGTTAATTTTAGCCATTCTGACTGGTGTGAGGTGGTATCTCATTGTGGTTTTGATTTGTATTTCCCTGTAGCTGAGTGATGTGGAGCACTTTTACATGTGTCTGTTGGCCACCTGGATGTCTTCTTTGCAGAAATGTCTGTTCATATCCTCTGTCCATTTCTTGATTGGATTCTTTGTTCTTTGGGTGTTGAGTTTGATAAGATCTTTATAGATTTTGGATACTAGCCCTTTATCTGCTATGCCATTTGCAAATATCTTATCCCATTCTGTGAGTTGCTACTGGTTTTGTTGACTATTTTCTTTGCTGTGCAAAAGCTTTTGATCTTGGTGAAGTCCCAATGGTTCATTTTTGCCCTTGCTTCCCTTGCCCTTGGCGATGTTTCTAGGAAGAAGTTGCTGCAGCTGAGGTCGAAGAGGTTGCTGCCTGTGTTCTCCTCAAGGATTTTGATGGATTCCTGTCTCACATTGAGGTCTTTCATCAATTTGGAGTCTATTTTTGTGTGTGGTATAAGCAAATGGTCCAGTTTGATTCTTCTGTGTGTGGCTGTCCAATTTCCTCAGCACCATTTGTTGAAGAGACGTTTTTCCACTGGACATTATTTCCTACTTTGTCAAAGATTAGTTGACTATAGAGTTGAGGGTCCATTTCTGGGCTGTCTGCTCTGTTCTCTTGATCTATGTGTCTGTTTCTTATGCCAGTACCATACTGTCTTGATGACTACAGTTTTGTAACAGAGCTTGAAGTCTGGAATTGTGACGTCGCCAACTCTGGTTTTCTTTTTCAACATTCCTCTGGCTATTTGGGGACTTTTCTGGTTCCATATAACTTTTAGGACTATTTGTTTCATTTCTTTGAAAAGAATTGGTGGTATTTCGATAGGAATTGCATTAAAAGTGTAGAGTGCTTTAGATAGCATAAACATTTTCACAGTATTTGTTCTTCCAATCCATGAGCATGGAACATTTTTCCATTTGTGTCTTCCTTAATTTATTTCATGAGTACTTTATGGTTTTCTGAGTACAGATTCTTTGCCTCTTTGGTTAGTTATGTTCCTAGGTATCTTTTGGTTTTTGGTGCAATTGTAAATAGGATCAACTCCTTAATCTCTCTTTCTTCTGTCTTGCTGTTGGTGTATAGAAATGCAACTGATTTTTGTGCATTGATTTTATATCCTGACACTTTACTGAATTCCTGTATGAGTTCTATTAGTTTTGGAGTGGAGTCTTTTGGATTTTCCACATAAAATATCATATCATCTGCAAATAGTAAGAGTTTGATTTCTTCTTTGCCGATTCAGGTGCCTTTTATTTCTTTTTGTTGTCTGACTGCCTAGGCTAGGACTTCTAGTACTATATTGAATAGCAGTGAAGATACTGGACATCCCTGCTATATTCCTGGCATTAGGGAGAAAGCTCTCCATTTTTCTCCATTGAGAATGATATTATGGTGGGTTTTTCATAGATGGCTTTGCTGACATTGAGGTATGTACCTTCTATCCCTACACTGTAAAGAGTTTTGATCAAGAAAGGATGCTTTGCTTTGTCAAATGCTTTTTCAGCATCTATTGGGAGTGTCTTATGGTTCTTATTCTTTCTTTTATAAATGTATTGTATCACATTGATTGATTTGCAGATGTTGAACCAACCTTGCAGCCCTGGAATAAGTCCCACTTGGTCATGGTGAATAATCCTTTTAATGTACCGTTGGGTCGTATTGCCTAGTGTTTTGATGATAATTTTAGCATCTGTGTTCATCAAGGATATTGGTCTGTAATTCTCTTTTTAGATGGGGTCTTTGTCTGGTTTTGGGATCAAGGTAATGCTGGACTAATAAATGAGTTTGGAAGTTTTCCTTCCATTTCTATTTTTTGAAGCAGTTTCAGGAGAATAGGTATTAATTCTTCTTTAATGATTTAGTAGAATTCCCCTGGGAAGCCATCTGACCCTAGACTCTAGGGTTTTTTGTTTGGTTGGTTGGTTTTGTTTTTGTTTTTGGTGAAATTTGATGACTTCTTCAATCTCTTTACTGGTTATGGGTCTGTTCAGGTTTTCTCTTTCTTCCTGGTTTAGTTTTTGTAATTTGTATGTCTCTAGGAATGCATCCATTTCTTCCAGATTGCCAAATTTGCTGGTGTATAGTTGCTCATAATATGTTCTTATAATTATTTGTATTTCTTTGGTGTTGGTTGAGATCTCTCCTCTTTCATTCATGATTTTATTAATTTGGGTCCTTTCTGTTTTCTCTTTGATATGTCTGGCCATGAGTTTATCAATCATATTAATTCTTTCAAAGAATCAGCTCCTAGTTTTATTGATTTTTCTACTGGGTTTTTAGTTTCTATTTTATTGATTTCTGCTCTAATCTTTATTATTTTTCTTCTGCTGGGTGTAGGCTTTATTTGCTGTTCTCTCTCCAGCTCCTTTAGGTGTAGGGTTAGGTTGTGTATTTGAGACCTTTCTTGTTTCTTGAGAAAAGGTTGTATCTCTATATATTTTCCTCTCAGGACTGCCGTTGCTGTGTTCCACAGATATTGAATAGTTATGTTTTCATTTTCATTTTTTCCATGATTTTTTCACTTCATCTATAATTTCCTGATTGACCAATGAAGTCTTTAGTAGGATGCTCTTCAGCCTCCATGTATTTGAGTTCTTTCCAACTTTCCTCTTGTGATTGAGTTCTAGCCCCAGAGCATTGTGGTCTGAAAATATGCAGGGAATGATCCCAGGCTTTTGGTACCAGTTGAGACCTGATTTGTGACTCAGGATAGGACCTACTCTGAAGCATGTTCCATGTGCACTAGAGAAGAATGTGTATTCTGTTGCTTTGGGATGGAATGTTCTGAATATATATGTGATGTTTATCTGATCCAGTGTGTTAGTTAAGGCTTTATTTCCTTGTTGTTCTTTTGCCTGGATGATCTGTCTATTTCAGTGAGGGATGTGTTAAAGTCCTCTACTATTATTGTATTATTGTCGATGTGTTTCTTTGATTTTTTTTTTACTTTATTTAAGCTTTATTTAAACATATGATGTAACCCCACCACCCTCACCCAACCCCTCTTCCCCCCACCCCCCTCAGTTTGTTTTATGACATTAAGAGTCTCTTTTGGTTTTTCTCCCTCCCGATCCCATCTTCTTTCATTTTTACTTTTCCTACCACCTTAACTCCCACCCCCGTTGCATCTCCACTTCCTCATATCAGGGAGATCATGTGGTAGTTGTCTTTCTCCAGTTGACTTACTTCGCTAAGTATAATACGCTCTAGTTCCATCCATGTCGTCGCAAATGGTAAGATTTCATTTCTTTTGATGGCTGCATAGTATTCCATCATATATATATACCACCTCTTCTTTATCCATTCACCTGTTGATGGACATCTAGGTTCTTTCCATAACTTGACTATTGTGGACATTGCTGCTATAAACATTCAGGTACACGTGCCCCTTTGGATCACTACGTTTGTATCTTTAAGGATAAATACCCAGTAGTGCAATTGCTGGGTCATAAGGTAGCTCTATTTTCAATTTTTTAAGGAACCTCCATGCTGTTTTCCAGAGTGGTTGCACCAGCTTGCATTCCCACCAACAGTGTAGGAGGGTTCCCCTTTCTCCACATCCTCGCCAGCATCTGTCATTTCCTGACTTGTTAATTTTAGCCTTTCTGACTGGTGTGAGGTGGTATCTCATTGTGGTTTTGATTTGTATTTCCCTGATGCCCAGTGATGTGGAGCACTTTTTCATGTGTCTGTTGGCCATCTGGATGTCTTCTTTGCAGAAATGTCTGTTCATGTCCTCTGCCCATTTCTTGATTGGATTCTTTGTTCTTTGGGTGTTGAGTTTGCTAAGCTCTTTGTAGATTTTAGATACTAGCCCTTTATCTGATATGTCATTTGCAAATATCTTTTCCCACTCTGTCAGTTGTCTTTTGGTTTTGTTGACTGTTTCCTTTGCTGTGCAAAAGCTTTTCATCTTGATGAAGTCCCAATAGTTCATTTTTTCCCTTGCTTCCCTTGCCTTTGGCGTTGTTCCTAGGAAGAAGTTGCTGCGGCTGAGGTCGAAGAGGTTGCTGCCTGTGTTCTCCTCAAGGATTTTGATGGATTCCTTTCTCACGTTGAGGTCCTTCATCCATTTTGAGTCTATTTTCGTGTGTGGTGTAAGGAAATGGTCCAATTTCATTTTTCTGCATGTGGCTGTCCAATTTTCCCAACACCATTTATTGAAGAGGCTGTCTTTTTTCCATTGGATGTTCTTTCCTGCTTTGTCGAAGATTAGTTGACCATAGAGTTGAGGGTCTATTTCTGGGCTCTCTATTCTGTTCCATTGATCTATGTGTCTGTTTTTGTGCCAGTACCATACTGTCTTAATGATGACAGCTTTGTAGTAGAGCTTGAAGTCTGGAATTGTGATGCCACCAACTTTGGTTTTCTTTTTCAATATTCCTTTGGCTATTCGAGGTCTTTTCTGGTTCCATATAAATTTTAGGATTATTTGTTCCATTTCTTTGAAAAAATTGGATGGGATTTTGATAGGCATTGCATTAAATGTGTAGATAGCTTTAGGTAGCATAGACATTTTCACAATATTTATTCTTCCAATCCATGAGCATGGAACATTTTTCCATTTCTTTGTGTCTTCCTCAATTTCTTTCATGAGTACTTTATAGTTCTCTGAGTATAGATTCTTTGCCTCTTTGGTTAGGTTTATTCCTAGGTATCTTATGGTTTTGGGTGTAATTGTAAATGGGATTGACTCCTTAATTTCTCTTTCTTCTGTCTTGTTGTTGGTGTAAAGAAATGCAACTGATTTCTGTGCATTGATTTTATATCCTGACACTTTACTGAATCCCTCTATAAGCTCTAGCAGTTTTGGAGTGGGGCCTTTTGGGTTTTCCACATATAGTATCATATCATCTGCAAAGAGCGATAGTTTGACTTCTTCTTTGCTGATTTGGATGCCTTTAATTTCTTTTTGTTGTCTGATTGCTGAGGCTAGGACATCTAGTACTATGTTGAATAGCAGTGGTGATAGTGGACATCCCTGCCGTGTTCCTGACCTTAACGGAAAAGCCCTCAGTTTTTCTCCATTGAGAATGATACTTGCCGTGGGTTTTTCATAGATGGCTTTGATAATATTGAGGTATGTGCCTTCTATCCCTACACTTTGAAGAGTTTTGATTAGGAAGGGATGTTGCACTTTATCAAATGCTTTTTCAGCATCTATTGAGAGTATCATATGTTTCTTGTTCTTTCTTTTGTTGATGTACTGTATCACATTGATTGATTTGCGGATGTTGAACCAACCCTGCTGCCCTGGAATAAATCCCACTTGGTCATGGTGAATAATCCTTTTAATGTACTGTTGGATCCTATTGGCTAGTATTTTGGTGAGAATTTTCGCATCTATGTTCATCAAGGATATTGGTCTGTAATTCTCTTTTTTGATGGGATCCTTGACTGGTTTGGGGATCAAGGTGATGCTGGCCTCATAAAATGAGTTTGGAAGTTTTCCTTCCATTTCTATTTTTTGGAACAGTTTCAGGAGAATAGGAATTAATTCTTCTTTAAATGTTTGGTAGAATTCCCCTGGGAAGCCATCTGGCCCTGGGCTTTTGTTTGTTTGGAGATTTT
>ML103031.1:119886-145481 GCA_003697995.1 Taxidea taxus jeffersonii
CCACCCCCCTCAGTTTGTTTTATGACATTAAGAGTCTCTTTTGGTTTTTCTCCCTCCCGATCCCATCTTCTTTCATTTTTACTTTTCCTACCACCTTAACTCCCACCCCCGTTGCATCTCCACTTCCTCATATCAGGGAGATCATGTGGTAGTTGTCTTTCTCCAGTTGACTTATTTCGCTAAGCATAATACGCTCTAGTTCCATCCATGTCGTCGCAAATGGTAAGATTTCATTTCTTTTGATGGCTGCATAGTATTCCATTGTATATATATACCACTTCTTCTTTATCCATTCATCTGTTGATGGACATCTAGGTTCTTTCCATAACTTGGCTATTGTGGACATTGCTGCTATAAACATTCGGGTACACGTGCCCCTTTGGATCACTACGTTTGTATCTTTAGGATAGATACCCAGTAGTGCAATTGCTGGGTCATAAGGTAGCTCTATTTTCAATTTTTTGAGGAACCTCCATGCTGTTTTCCAGAGTGGTTGCACCAGCTTGCATTCCCACCAACAGTGTAGGAGGGTTCCCCTTTCTCCACATCCTCGCCAGCATCTGTCATTTCCTGACTTGTTCATTTTAGCCATTCTGACTGGTGTGAGGTGGTATCTCATTGTGGTTTTGATTTGTATTTCCCTGATGCCCAGTGATGTGGAGCACTTTTTCATGTGTCTGTTGGCCATCTGGATGTCTTCTTTGCAGAAATGTCTGTTCATGTCCTCTGCCCATTTCTTGATTGGATTATTTGTTCTTTGGGTGTTGAGTTTGCTAAGCTCTTTATAGATTTTGGATACTAGCCCTTTATCTGATATGTCGTTTGCAAATATCTTTTCCCACTCTGTCAGTTGTCTTTTGGTTTTGTTGACTGTTTCCTTTGCTGTGCAAAAGCTTTTGATCTTGATGAAGTCCCAATAGTTCATTTTTTCCCTTGCTTCCCTTGCCTTTGGCGTTGTTCCTAGGAAGAAGTTGCTGCGGCTGAGGTCGAAGAGGTTGCTGCCTGTGTTCTCCTCAAGGATTTTGATGGATTCCTTTCTCACGTTGAGGTCCTTCATCCATTTTGAGTCTATTTTCGTGTGTGGTGTAAGGAAATGGTCCAATTTCATTTTTCTGCATGTGGCTGTCCAATTTTCCCAACACCATTTATTGAAGAGGCTGTCTTTTTTCCATTGGATGTTCTTTCCTGCTTTGTCGAAGATTAGTTGACCATAGAGTTGAGGGTCTATTTCTGGGCTCTCTATTCTGTTCCATTGATCTATGTGTCTGTTTTTGTGCCAGTACCATACTGTCTTAATGATGACAGCTTTGTAGTAGAGCTTGAAGTCGGGAATTGTGATGCCACCAACTTTGGTTTTCTTTTTCAATATTCCTTTGGCTATTCGAGGTCTTTTCTGGTTCCATATAAATTTTAGGATTATTTGTTCCATTTCTTTGAAAAAATTGGATGGAATTTTGATAGGCATTGCATTAAATGTGTAGATAGCTTTAGGTAGCATAGACATTTTCACAATATTTATTCTTCCAATCCATGAGCATGGAACATTTTTCCATTTCTTTGTGTCTTCCTCAATTTCTTTCATGAGTACTTTATAGTTCTCTGAGTATAGATTCTTTGCCTCTTTCGTTAGGTTTATTCCTAGGTATCTTATGGTTTTGGGTGTAATTGTAAATGGGATTGACTCCTTAATTTCTCTTTCTTCTGTCTTGTTGTTGGTGTAAAGAAATGCAACTGATTTCTGTGCATTGATTTTATATCCTGACACTTTACTGAATTCCTGTACAAGCTCTAGCAGTTTTGGAGTGGAGCCTTTTGGGTTTTCCACATATAGTATCATATCATCTGCAAAGAGCGATAGTTTGACTTCTTCTTTGCCGATTTGGATGCCTTTAATTTCTTTTTGTTGTCTGATTGCTGAGGCTAGGACTTCTAGTACTATGTTGAATAGCAGTGGTGATAGTGGACATCCCTGCCGTGTTCCTGACCTTAACGGAAAAGCCCTCAGTTTTTCTCCATTGAGAATGATACTTGCCGTGGGTTTTTCATAGATGGCTTTGATAATATTGAGGTATGTGCCTTCTATCCCTACACTTTGAAGAGTTTTGATTAGGAAGGGATGTTGCACTTTGTCAAATGCTTTTTCAGCATCTATTGAGAGTATCATATGGTTCTTGTTCTTTCTTTTGTTAATGTACTGTATCACATTGATTGATTTGCGGATGTTGAACCAACCCTGCTGCCCTGGAATAAATCCCACTTGGTCGTGGTGAATAATCCTTTTAATGTACTGTTGGATCCTATTGGCTAGTATTTTGGTGAGAATTTTTGCATCTGTGTTCATCAAGGATATTGGTCTGTAATTCTCTTTTTTGATGGGATCCTTGACTGGTTTGGGGATCAAGGTGATGCTGGCCTCATAAAATGAGTTTGGAAGTTTTCCTTCCATTTCTATTTTTTGGAACAGTTTCAGGAGAATAGGAATTAATTCTTCTTTAAATGTTTGGTAGAATTCCCCTGGGAAGCCATCTGGCCCTGGGCTTTTGTTTGTTTGGAGATTTTGGATGACTGTTTCAATCTCCTTACTGGTTATGGGCCTATTCAGGTTTTCTATTTCTTCCTGGTTCAGTTTTGGCAGTTGATATGTCTCTAGGAAAGCATCCATTTCTTCCAGATTGTCGAATTTGTTGGCATAGAGTTGTTCATAATATGTTCTTATGATTGTTTGTATTTCTTTGGTGTTGGTTGTGATCTCTCCTCTTTCGTTCATGATTTTATTTATTTGGGTCCTTTCTCTTTTCTTTTGGATAAGTCTGGCCAGGGGTTTATCAATCTTATTAATTCTTTCAAAGAACCAGCTCCTAGTTTCATTGATTTGTTCTATTGTTTTTTTGGTTTCTATTTCATTGATTTCTGGTTTGATCTTTATTATTTCTCTTCTCCTGCTGGGTTTAGGCTTTCTTTGTTGCTCTCTCTCGAGTTCCTTAAGGTGTAGGGTTAGGTTGTGTATTTGAGACCTTTCCTGTTTCTTGAGATAGGCTTGTATCGCTATATATTTTCCTCTCAGGACTGCCTTTGCTGTGTCCCACAGATTTTGGACCGTTGTGTTTTCATTATCATTTGTTTCCATGGTTTTTTTCAATTCTTCTTTAATTTCCTGGTTGACCCATTCATTTTTTAGAAGGATGCTGTTGAGCCTCCATGTATTTGTGCTCTTTCCACATTTCCTCTTTTGATTGAGTTCTAGCTTCAGAGCATTGTGGTCTGAAAATATGCAGAGAATGATCCCAATCTTTTGATACCTGTTGAGACCTGATTTATGACCCAGGATGTGATCTATTCTGGAGAATGTTCCATGGGCACTAGAGAAGAACGTGTATTCTGTTGCTTTGGGGTAGAATGTTCTGAATATATCTGTGATGTCCATCTCGTCCAGTGTGTCATTTAAGACCTTTATTTCCTTGTTGATCTTTTGCTTGGATGATCTGTCCATTTCAGTGAGGGTTGTATTAAAGTCTCCAACTATTATTGTATTCTTGTCAATGTGTTTCTTTGATTTTGTTATTAATTGGTTTATATAGTTGGCTGCTCCCATGTTAGGGGCATAGATATTTAAAATTGTTAGATCTTCTTGTTGGAGAGACCCTTTGAGTATGATGAAGTGTCCTTCCTCATCTCTTATTATAGTCTTTGGCTTAAAATCTAATTGATCTGATATAAGGATTGCCACCCCAGCTTTCTTCTGATGTCCATTAGCATGGTAAATTGTTTTCCACCCCCTCACTTTCAATCTGGAGGTGTCTTCAGGTCTAAGATGAGTTTCTTGTAGGCAGCATATGGATGGGTTTTGTTTTTTTATCCATTCTGAAACCCTGTGTCTTTTGATTGGGGCATTTAGCCCATTTACATTCAGGGTAACTATTGAGAGATATGAGTTTAGTGCCATTGTATTGCCTGTATGGTGATTGTTACTGTATAATGTCTCTGTTCCTTTCTGGTAATACTTTTAGGGTCTCTCTTTGCTTAGAGGACCCCTTTCAATATTTCCTGTAGAGCTGGTTTGGTGTTTACAAACTCTTTCAGTTTTTGTTTGTCCTGGAAGCTTTTAATCTCTCCTTCTATTTTCAATGATAACCTAGCTGGATAAAGTATTCTTGGCTGCATGTTTTTCTCGTTTAGTGCTCTGAATATATCATGCCAGTTCTTTCTGGCCTGCCAGGTCTCTGTGGATAAGTCTCCTGCCAATCTAATATTTTTACCATTGTACGTTACAGACTTCTTGTCCCGTGCTGCTTTCAGGATTTTCTCTTTGTCGCTAAGACTTGTAAATTTTACTATTAGGTGGCGGGGTGTGGGTCAATTCCTATTGATTTTGAGAGGTGTTCTCTGCGCCTCCTGGATTTTGATGCTTGTTCCCCTTGCTATATTAGGGAAATTCTCTACAATAATCCTCTCCAGTATACCTTCTGCTCCTATTTCTCTTTCTTCTTCTTCTGGAATCCCAATTATTCTAATGTCGTTTCGTCTTATGGCATCACTTATCTCTCGAATTCTCCCCTCGTGGTCCAGTAGTTGATTGTCTCTCTTTTGGTCTGCTTCATTATTCCCTGCCATTTGGTCTTCTATATCACTAATTCTGTCTTCTGCCTCATTTATCCTAGCAGTAAGAGCCTCCATTTTTTATTGCACCTCATTAATAGCTTTTTTTATTTCAACTTGATTAGACTTTATTTCTTTTATTTCTCCAGAAAGGGTTTTTATTTCTCCTGACAGGGTTTCTCTAATATCTTCCATGCTTTTTTTGAGCCCGGCTAGAACCTTGAGAATCGTCATCCTGAATTCCAGATCTGACATATTACCAATGTCTGTATTGATTAGGTCCCTAGCCTTCGGTCCTGTCTCCTGCTCTTTTTTTTGTGGTGAGTTTTTCCGCCTTGTCATTTTGTCCAGATAAGAATCCGCTGTTCTCCTTGTTAAGTGAACTTGGTCTTGGCTGGATTTCTTTGATCTTCTGGGGGAGGGGCCTGTTGTAGTGATTCTCAGGTGTCTTTGCCCCAGGCGGAGTTGCACCGCCCTTACCAGGGGCCGGGCTAAGTGATCCTCTCAGGTTTGCTTTCAGGAGCTTTTGTTCCCTGAACGCGCTTTCTGTAGAGTTCTGGAGGACGGGAATGACAATGGCGGCCTCCCAATCTCCGGTTCAGAGGAGCCGAGAGTTAGGGGCCCCAGTCTTCAGTGCGCCTTCAGAGAAAAGCGTTTAATCCCTCCAGTCTTCCTAGCCCACGTTTGCGCCAGAGAGTGCGCGCGCGCATCCGCCCGCAGATACCGCAGGCCCGCAGACCCCGCGGGCCGCCCGCGGTCCCGCCGACACTGCTTGCACCCGCAGACCGCGCGCGCCCGCAGACCGCGCTCAGAGAAAATCGTGCCTAAGCAGTCCCGTCTCACTGGCTTCTGGGAGTGCTCCGAGCTCACCCAGCCTGTGACCAAGCGTCTCTGTCTCTGGCAGAGTCCCACCTGGAGTCTCCGGAGCCCGTAGATCCCTGAGCTCTCCCGGGTCGGAGTCTCCCCGGATCTTGTGGGGACCCCTCGCACAGAGCATCGGCCAGTGCCACAGAGCTCCGGTCTGTGTCACAGACCACTAGGAAATCTCGGCTCTGTCTCCGCAGCCGACTTCCCCGCTCTAATACCTGTGAGCTCTGCGACACTCAGACACCCCCGATCCTTCTGTGACCCCGCGGGACCTGAGTCCACGTTGTCCCCGTGAGGTCTTCACCCCAGTTTAGCCTCTGGAGTGATGTCCCTCCGTGGAGCCGACTTTTAAAAGTTCTGATTTTGTGCTCCGTGGCTTGCCGGGAGCCGGCCCCTCCCCCTGGGGTCTATCTTCCCGTCGCGTTGGATTCACTTCTCCGCTGGTCCTACTTTTCAGAAAGTGGTCGATTTTCTGTTCCTAGAATTGTTGTTTTTCTTCTCTTCGATCTCCTGTTGGATTTGTAGTTGTTCGGAATGGTTTGATAGGCTATCTAGCTGATCTCCTGCTGGCTGATGTCGTCTCAGCCTCCTACTTCTCCGCCATCTTGACTCCTCCCTCTCTTTGATTTTGTTATTAATTGGTTTATATAGTTGGCTGCTCCCATGTTAGGGGCATAGATATTTAAAATTATTAGATCTTTTTGTTGGACAGACCCCTTGAGTATGATATATTGTCCTTCCTCGTCTCTTATTATAATCTTTGGCTTAAAATCTAATTTATCTGACATGAGGTTTGCCACCCCAGCTTTCTTTGAATGTCCATTATTATGGTAAATTGTTTTCGACCTGCTCACTTTAAATCTGGAGGTGTCTTTGGATCTAAAGTGAGTTTCTCATACACAGCATATCAATGGATCTTGTTCTTTTTATCCATTCTGATACCCTGTGTCTTTTTATTGGAGGCATTTAGCCCATTTACATTCAGGGTAACTGTTGAGAGATATGAATTTAGTGCCACTGTATTGCCTGTAAGGTGTCCGTTTTTGTACATTGTCTCTGTTCCTTTCTGATCTACTTCTTTTAGGCTCTCTCTTTGCATAGAGGACCCCTTTCAGTATTTCCTGTAGGGTTGCTTAGGTGTTTTCAAAGTCTTTGAATTTTTGTTTGTCATGGAAGCTTTTTATCTCTTCTTCTATTTTCAATGATAGCCTACCTGGATATAGTATTCTTGGCTGCTTTCTCATTTAGTGCTCTGAACATATCATGCCAATTCTTTCTGGCCTGCTAGGTATCTGTGGATAAGTCTGCTGCCAATCTCATGTTTTTACCATTGTATATTACAGATTTCTTGTCCTGGGCTGCTTTCAGGATTTTCTCTTTGTCACTAAGACTTACAAGTTTTACTATGAGATGACAGGGTGTGGACCTATTTTTATTGATTTTGAGGGGGTTCTCTGTGCCTCCTGGATTTTGATGCTTGTTCCTTTTGCCATATTAGGGAAATTCTCCACATAATTCACTCCAAGATACCTTCTGCCCCCTTCTCTCTTTCTTCTTCTTCTGGAATCTCAATTATTCTAATATTGTTTCCTCTTATAGTATCACTTATCTCTAGACTTCTCCCCTGAAAGACAAACAACTACTGGTCCAGTAGCTGTTTGTCTCTCTTTTGCTCAACTTCTTTATTCTCCATCATTTCATCTTCTATATCACTATTTCTCTCTTCTGCCTCTTTTATCCTAGCAGTAAGAGCCTACATTTTGGTTGCACTTCATTAATAGCTTTTTTGATTCAGCTTGGTTAGTTCTTTTATTTCTCCAGAAAGGGCTTTTATTTCTCTAGACAGGGTTTCTCTAATATCTTCCATGCCTTTTTTGAGCCCAGCTAGCACCTTGAGAATTGTCATTCTGAACCCTGGATCTGACATATTACCAATATCTGTATTGATTAGGTCCCTAGGCTTTGGTACTGCCTCTTTTTCTTTTTTCTGCAGTGAGTTTTTCCACCTTCTCATTTTATCCAGATAAGAATATATGAGCAAGAGAATAAAATAATATAAGGGTTGCAAAGACCCCAGAAAAATGTACACTAACCAAATCAGAAGAGACCCCAAGTCAGGATTTAAAAAAAGAAGTTAAAAAGAAGTTTAAAAAATTAGACAGATGGATAGAATAGGGCCACCCACCTGATTTGGGGTGTATTTTGGTCTCTTAGAAGAAAACACCTCTCAAAATTTTAAAGAAAGAAAAACTTATATATATTCCAAAATAAAAGTAAACACAATGAAGGGATGGGATATGAATGTAAAGATGAAAATAAAAATAAATTCTATAAAAGGAATTGTTAAGATAAGTTGGTTGGAAGAAGAAAGAAATAGAAAGTGGTGAGAATTTGCTCAGGCTGGAGACTATAACAAAGCTCTGTGCTGGATTTAGGTTATATTTTGATTTATTGGAAGAAATTGTATCCCAGAATTTTTTATAAGAAAAACTCTTTATGTATACAAAAATAAAGTTAGATATAATGAAGGATAAAATATGACTATAATAATGAATGTTTTAAAAGGCTTTTTAAAAGAAAGGTATTGTTAAGAAAAACTAGTTAAAAAGTGCTACAAGAGGAAAGAGGAAACGTTAAAAAAATTAGAATAAGAAAAAATAAAATTAAAAAAAATTAATTAACTTTGCAAGACTAAAGAACCATGGTGAGAAAGCCATGAATTCCATGTTTTGCTTTCTCCTCCTCTGGAGTTCCTCTGTTCTTGATCAGTGAGCTTGGTCTTGGCTGGATGTTCTTGTTGATCTTCTGGGGGGAGGGGCCTGCTGGAGTGATTCTCAAATGTCTTTGCCTGAGGCAGAATTGTACCACCCTTGCCAGGGGCTGGGCTAAGTAATCTGTTTAGTTTGCTCTTGGGAGCTTATGTTCCCTGAATACTTTCCATAGCACTCTGGAGGATGGGAATTAAAATGGCAGCCTCCCAGTCTCTGGCCTGGAGGAGCTGAGCTGGGTCCCCACTCCTCAGTGTACACTCAGAGAAAAGTAGTCAATCACTCCCATCTCCCTAACTCCGGCCACACTCTGAGCTCACCCGGCCTGTGACCGAGTGTTTCTGTCTCTGGCACACATCCCCATTTGGAGTCTCCAAACCCAGCAGATTCCTGCCTTCAGAGAAGGAAGGTGAGTCTCTCTGGATCAGCCAATTGTGGGGTCCTGCTTAAAGAGCAGTGGCCTAACTGTGCTGAAGATCACGGTTTAAGGTAAAACCAACCCGAGAGCTCACTCCTCAGTTCCATCTCTGTAGTCGGCTTCCACTCTCTGATACCTGCAAGCTCTGCTACACTCAGACATCCCCGATCTTTCTGTGACCCTGCGGGACCTGAGACCACGCTCTCTCCATGAGGGCTCCACCCCCACTTAGCCCCTGGAGTGATGTCCCTCAATGGAGCAGACTTCTAAAAGTTCAGATTTTGTGCTCCACTGCTCCACCACTTGCTGGGAGCCAGCCACTCCCCCTGGGGTCTATCTTCCCATCACTTCAGATTCACTTCTCCGCACATCCTACCTTTCAGAAAGTGGTTGATTTTCTGTTTCTAGAATTTCTGCTCTTCTCTTTGATTTCCTGTTGGGTTTGTGGGTGTTCAGAATGGTTTGATAACTATATAGCTGAACTCCTGCAACCTGATGTCATGTCAGTCTGCTACTCCTCTGCCTATCTTGACTCCTATAGCATATGTATTTTAAAGACAACTTTCATAATACTGTTATATGTAGATAGTTTTAAGATTTATATATCGACATTAGTAAATAATTACAGTGAGTAATCTCTATAGTATTATTTGGCTGTGGTATCTGAAAACTACTCTGAATTTTCAGAGGAAGAAAAAATTAGTTTGGCTAAGTAGATTGAGGCTATGTTTTCAGGAATGGTGGTTCAGTTTTGAAAGCTAGCCAGACTGTAATCTGAGAGGTCAAAACTGGGTATGGAATCTCACCTAGATCCTTTACTCATACATTACTAACTCAGTTCTCTCCTAAAATTGTGTGGTTGTATGGAACTCCCATGCAAGGGACCAAAGTATTCCTTAGGTTCAAACTGTGAGGAGGAAGGGGTAAAACATCCTTTACTCACATGGCTTTTACTTTCCATAAAGCACTTCCAAAGATCTTGAGATCCATGACTCCTACATACATGCATAGAGTTTACCTAGCTCTAATAAATAAACTGAAAGTTATGCTCGATTAGTTATCTAAAATTCACTCATTTATGAATTATTTTTGAGCACCTGTTATGTGCTAGGTACTCTTTTGGAACGGAAAAATCACCAGGGTATAAAACAAGGTCCCTGTAGAGCTTATATCATGGGGCTATAGAGGGATAAAAGAGGAAAATGAATACATAAATAGATTAGTAAATAAATGAAATTGTAATATATCACATGGTGATATCTGATACATAAAATAGCAATAAAACATCACCAAAGGAAGAGGAGTGTCAAAGTGAGGGGGTGCTTTATACAAGCTACATCACATAGAATAATCAAAGTAGATATTGCTAATAAGATGACACTGGAAGAGCCACCAGTAGGAAAGGAAAGAAGGAGCCCTGAGGATGACTAATGTAAGAGTCTTCAAAGGAAAAGGAACCATAAGAGCAATGTCTGGATGTGGAATGTGTTGGATATTTTTGAAGAGCAGTGGGGAAGTCACTGTGTTTTGAGCAGATTAGCACAAAAGGATAGTTGTAGCAGACAGGAGGATAGTGGTAGAAGTGAGAATCTCCAGACCAATATCCAGACTACTTTTCTTCTTTTACTCTTCTGAATGAGGTACAGAGTTAATAGAGAGATTCAAGTAGTGAATAATGATATTTAATTTTTTAATGTATAATATATTTAGGAGACTTAATAATAAATGTTATATATGACAGTTTTACACTAAAAGGTCTTACTCCCACATCTATCTCTATTATCTTGGTTTACCTGCATTTTTGCATAACCATTTTTATGAGTTATATAAAAGTTTATTATTATATGTTTATTTTAGACATATTTAAGAATTTATAAATGTATTTCTTTTCCCACTGCTTAACTTTTTCACCAATATTTTCCTACTTTACACACACTTTCCTTCTTGACTATTTTCATCTAATCATATATTCTGTGGAGTTCTATATCAGTAAATAAAGATCACCTTCATTCTTTATTTTTATATAGCTGCATACTATTCCATTGTTTGGATGTAACACAATTTAATATTATTGCCCTACTTCTGGCCACTTCAATTGTTTCCAATTTTGGCTATTACAAACAGTGTTCCAATGGAAAACCTAAATATTTAATTTAATACATGTGAAGTAGTTAAAGTCCCACAAATGAATATATTCTCAGAGTGGAGGTTGTTCTGTGAGGTTATATATATATATATATATATATATATATATGTATATATATATATTTGAATAATATTACTTGATCCCTTCAAAGTACTTGAATCATCTGTATTCTCACTAGCTACCATTTGGATATGATTTTATCTCTTTGAGAATTACATTGAGCATCTTTTTATGTTACTCCTAGACATCTGCATTTTATTTTTTTCTGTTATATATATATATTTCTCTCCTTTACTAATTTATAAAATTAGATTTTTTTTTCTGATCAACTTAAGTAGCCTTAACATATAGGAAGAATAGGCTTTAGTTTGTGCTATTTGTTATTTTTTTTTACAGTTTATCCTTTAACTTGCCTTTATACTTAATACAATTTATGTCTTAAACTTTATAAAGAAAATTTTGGGTGTTTTGTTTTGTATAGGTTGCAGTTGGTTATGGATAGAAGCAAGGAAGCAAGTTAGGAGACTGTTGCAATAATCCAGGGAACAAATAATGGTGACTCAAATTGGAAATAGTTGGAAGTTAACAAATCTGGGATGTATCTTGAAGGTGGAACCAACAGAAGTTGCTAATGGATATGGGCTCTGTGAGGGGAAAAAATAAAAATTGAAGATGAAAACAGTGTTTCTGATCTGAGCAACTGAAATATGGACTTATTGTTAAATGATTCCATGGAAGAAATAGGTATAGAATGAGACTTCCAAAGGGAAATGAGGAGCAGGCAATTGGGTAATCAGTGTTTGGGGGACTGTATGGGCTAGAGATATGAAAGTGCATAAATTATATTTAAGGTCATAAGACTTCATGATAGTTCAAAGAGAATGAATGTAGACAAACAAGAACTGAGAGTTGGGGGAAATGAGAAATAACAAAAGAGAGTAAGAGGACATGGTGCTTGTGTTTGGACAAGAGCCAAAGGACTATGGTCCCAAAAACCAAAGGAAGAAATATTTCAAGGAATAAATAATTATCATTACAAAATCCTACTCATACATTGAGTAAAAGAACTGAGAACTATCTATTAAATTTAACACTGTGAATGTCATGGCTTTCATAAGATTTATTTTGGTAGAGTGAAAAGATGAAAAGAAGATTAGGGATATACTGATTTTTAAAAAATAGCATCATAATATATTGCATGATAATCAGAATGATATGGTATGGAGGGCAAAGCAAATTATTCAAAAGAAAAGAGAAAAATGTTGGTGTTATATCCTTGAGTTATGAGATAAAATTTGGTCTATCCCAAATTACATTATTTAGTATTCAATGGAGCATGGAGTCAACATCATTGTATTTGCTCTACCTCACTGATCTGTCCAGTGACAGGAATGGACTAAACAGAGAATTAAATTGAATCAGGATTTGGATATTTCCAGGCAATTATAAGTGACAGGGAGGAAAGTATTGGGGTTAAGGTTATAGACATGAGCCTCATGTCTGGAATGGGCCATATAATTCAAATGGGCTAAGGATGGAAGTTAAGATGTGAAAAGTTGAATGACCATGGACACATTTGGCCTATGGGTCCTAAGAAAGAATAACAACTGTTGAAGCTACGGAATTAATGGGAAGTCCTTGAAATATAGGAGGTGATGTTTTGGAGAGTAGAATGCCTAAAATGAAGAAAACATAATAGTTGGTTAAAAAAAAAATTATTGAGTTGTATACACCTCAGTGTGCTATGGACTAAAGAAAATTCATTTAAAGAGTGGAGGTAAAAGAACTGTGAATCAGGATTTTTAGGATTATCTTTGTGACTATTAAAAGATCATCTAAGAACTAAGAAAATATTGTTACTTGCTCAAGTCTAGTTGGTGTCAATTCCTAATTGTATCTTGATACCAAGATTAATGCCCTGATTTCTGTTCTGCCCCTACTTAGTGGTATGGGATTAGGTCTTATGAGACTGCTCTAAAGACGTAGCCAAAAAAATCACATAGACTCTAGGATATGCTTTTAACCAACTCAGTCTGCTCTGCCATTAGGAAAACAAACAAACAAACAACAACAACAAAAAAATCCCACAGATTATGACTTGTTTCCATTCTGAAGTAGGTATTAATTAGAAACTTTTATTTTCAAAACTACCATCTGCTAAACCTGAATGCCCAAAGTAAATAAATTTTTATATTTTCAACTTTGGTAGAGGATTATGTATTTTTTAAAGATCTGCAAAAGTATTCATGCTGACTTTCAGATTTTAAATACACTGACTACCATTTATTTTAATCAAGCACTGGCCTCCACTATGTCAATCTTGGCTGTCAAAAAAGGAATACTGCCTGAACAGACCCTAGAGAAATTCTATAATGAAACTTAATTCAGTAAAAGATGACTAATAATTCTATAAGACATAGGTGGGAAAATCCACTTGAAAATAAGTTCAGTTTAAAATGTGAATATTTAATAGAAACATATTTTTTATTTTCTAGTCTAAGCTATTTTGTTTTAAAATTTATTTTGTAATGTGCTTATTTCTTCTGTTTGTGTCATATGCAAATAGACAAAATCTATGCTAAGAAATTAAGGTTAAGGATATTTTCCAAAATCTAATTTAAGGAAGAGAAACCAAAAGTAAAAATGACAGAGTTTGGGACGCCTGGGTGGCTCAGTTGGTTAAGCGGCTGCCTTCGGCTCAGGTCATGATCCCGGCGTCCTGGGATCGAGTCCCGCATCGGGCTCCTTGCTGGGCAGGGAGCCTGCTTCTCCCTCTGCCTCTGCCTGCCTCTCTGTCTGCCTGTGTTCGCTCTCGCTCTCTCTCTAACTAATAAATAAATAAAAAATATTTTAAAAAAAATGACAGAGTTTAACAATAAAAAAGATCCACATTCTGAGATACATGTGGTTTAGTATTTCCAGTACTTGTTGTCAGTTACATGTAAGTATTGAATACACATCGCTCCTGAAACCCTTAGTGAAATATATAATTTATCACCAAAATGCTCATATACACTTACATACACAAACAGAAGTCTTCCCAAATTTTAGTTTTCAGAGAGAAGAAATTCATAGTGATTTCTCACCCCTCAAGATTCAAAGCATTTTTCATTTTTACCATACATTTAGTGACTTAATTGTATTTTATTTATGTCTCATGTTCTCATAGAGTCAGAAATTATTCTTGGATTTTGTACTCGCACAGTAATGAGTAGAGTGCCCTGTATGTTGACAGCTCTTAATGGTTCCACATACCTTACAGACAAACTGTTGTCTAATTGGGAAAGGAGGGATGCAGAAGTGATAAATGTATCAGTAGACTACCCCAGAATGATCAGCACTTTTGAATTTGTTTCCTAATAATAAAGTACATATATTCATATTTAGAGAAAAATAATATTTGAAATAGGCTGCTGAATAGAAAAGAAAATGTTACTTTTTTGATTCTATACAATAACAAAATTTTAAAAATTCCCTTTTTGAAACAAGAATTCTTGAAGACAAAATCAAAAACATAAATGAAAGCTGTGCTAGGATTTTTTTTCAGCCATATTATCCTAAAGCATTTATATATGGTAAAATGTTTTTCTCTTTTATTCTTATTTCTATATGTTTGCTCTGTAGATTTGTGCAAAAAATAGGGACAATCTGTTTGTGTTAACTTTAAAAAATTAAAATAAAGGAAAATAAGGATACAGGAAAAGAGTTCTTGCTGTTTTCTTTGTTGCACTGTCAACAAATAGCAGAAGGAAGCAAATGAGGAGAGAGGCCAAGAGCGCTGACTGCCTCTGAAGTCAGGCTGACCCGGGTGCCAGTCAACTGCCACCATTTTCTAGCTGACAAAGAAATACTTAGAATGTCATTAGCCCTGCACCCCAAAATAGTAATCATATAATACTGAAGTCAGGTATTAGTATTTTGTGATTTCTGACATAATATGCTCTTATGTTTTGTGATAACTGTCTTCCATCTGAGGATATGTCAGGAGGGTTTTGCTTTTTATTGATAGCATGATAGAATTTTATATAACTTTCACAAATGCACTTTTGAAACCACTTCAAACTCAGGAATCACTACATTTTCTAAGCTTCTACTCCAGTCCCAACTCCTTCAACTGATGTCACAGCCAGGACTGCATCAGGACAGCTCTGCACTTCCTGCCATCGGCCATCTGCCTTCTAGAACAGCCTTCCAGTACTCTCCATTTCATTAACTCTCTTTAAAACCCAGCTAAAAATATTCTCTTCTTCCTTGCTTATATATATTTAACTCTCTGCCAGGATTTTTACTTTGTAACTTGAAGTTCTAATTTATTTTAGCCTACATCTTTTCTAATATCACTGTAAATATCTATTTAGTTTCATCCCTCAGATGATAATATATAATGCATTAGTATAATAAATTAGCCTTAGTTATGATGGTGATGCCTTTTTAAAACAAATTAACATCATAAATGAGACAACTTGATCAGTGTTTTTAAATTAGCTGAAAAATTTTGCAAAATATAAAATTAAGACATTTGGGGGGGGGGCAACTGGGTGGCTCAGTCATTTAGTGTCTGCTTTTGGCTCAGGTCATGATCCTAATGTCCTGGGATCGAGCCGTACAGTGGGCTCCCCGCTCAGTGAAGAGTCTGCTTCTCCCATTCCTCTGCCCCTGCTTGTGTGCTCTCTCTCTCTCTTGCTCACTCTGTCTCTCAAATAAATAAAATCTTTTAAAAAATAAAAAAAATTAAAACAAGACATTTTTGTTAAAGAATAGAGATAGGATGGAAAATAGAGATGTAGAATTAAGGTACAGTATAATAAGAGTTAATTTTGAAATTAGATCTGGGAGGAAAGCTAATCAGTTAGTTACTTGTCAACCCTTGTAAGTAATCTGATGTGTTCAAATCACTTTATTAAAAATTAAAGGGTTAAATACTTTATAATCTGATAATACACATTCATAGAATATGAGGCATAAGATAATTTCCAAGAAGAGTAAAATTGGAGGTCTCACACATCCTGATTTCAAAACTTACTACAAAGTTGCAGTAACAAAAACAGTGTAGTACTGGCATAAAGGCAGACATATAGACCAATGTAATAAAACAGACCAGTAATAAGCCCTCACATATACAGTGAAATGATTTTTGACAAAGGTGCCAAGAGCATTCAGTGTGGAAAGGACAATTTTTCAACAAATGGTATTGGGAAAACTGGATATTCATATGTGAAAGAATGAATTTGGACCTTTACCTTATAACATTTGCAAAAATAAAGTCAAAATGAGCCAAAGATCTAAAAATAATCGTTAAAACTACAAAGAAAACATAGGGAGAAAGCTTCAAAGCATTGGACTTGGCAACACTTTTTTTTTTTTTTTTTTTTTTTGGATATGGAACCAGAAACACAGGGAACAGAAGTAAAACTTAGATAAATTGGGCTTCAAAATTAAAACCTTTTGTGCATTAAAGGATATTATAAAAAAATAAAAGTAAAAAAAGAAGTAAATAGATAAAGAGACAGTCTACAGAATTGGAGAAAATATTTATAAATCATATAGCTATTAAGGAGTTGATATCCAGAATATAAAAAGAACTCTATGACTTAACAACAAAAACAAATCAACCCAAATTGTAGGATACCCTGCTGGTATGATGGAGAACTGCTTGGTTGTGGAAAACCCCCCACGTGTGTGGTATCAGAACTGTTGTGAATTTGGTAGCAAAGCAAGAGTAAAGGAGTCATGTAGGTTCTTCCTACTCAGGTACCCAGAACAGCAAAATTTATAGAAATAAATTAGAATGGTCAAGGGCAGTTAGGGGAGTACAGTAAGAAATTGAAGAATTCTTGTTTACAGGGTACAGGGTTTCAGTTTGGGAAAATGAAAAATTCCAGAGATAGATAGTGGTGATGATTGCCAACAATGCAAATGTACTGAATGCCACCAAACTGTGCACTTAAAATGCTAAAATGGTAAATTTTATGCATATTTTATCACAATAAAAATACATATATAGAATAGATACAATGAGAATGGAATGGATACAATTGAGAAATAAACACATGGAATACACATATGTAATCTTACAAGGAATCAGAGAAATGCAAATTAAAACAATGACATTTTTATTCATTCATCAGATTGGGGGAAAAATACAGATTAATGAATTTATGTGCCAGTAAGCTTGCTGAAGGCAAATTGTCCTTTTGCTTAAGGGAGTGCTGCTTGTCGAAGGGCAAAATGCATTAACTCTTAAATTCTATAACTGCAGATAACCCAACAATGTAATTCTTGGTATTTAGCCTGGAAAGCATGTGTTCAGAAAGAGTCATGAACAGACTTTGATTATAGCTTTGTTTTGGAATATGAGTTAAAAAACATTCTAGTGTTCATAAGCATTTTACTGAAGAAATGAATAGTACTAAATCTATATTGTAGAATATTTATATGTTGGTTAAAACACTCTAAATACACATACACATATCTATCTGTAGGAAATGGAGATGTTTTCTAGACATATTGTTAAGTGATAAAAGAAGCTACTTAGAAAAAAACAAATATGTATTTGAAAAAAATCCAAGCCCAAAATACATCGCACGAAAACAAATATTTCCCATTTCGGTTATAAATTTATATTGAGTCTATTTACACTTGTTATTAGAAAATCAGCATTAAACCACTGTTAGAAATAAAATAAGGAGTTAAGTTTTAAATTTAATTAAACTAAATTTTCCAATCCACCATTCTTTAAAGATAATTAATTTTTATTTTCATCTTTGTGTATATAATATTAAATTATGCATATATATGTAAATTTATGTAATGTTGGTGTGTGTAGCATTAAAACTTTCATATTACTTCATTAAATAGTTATTTCTTAAAATGCTTTTTAAAATTTTTAACAATTGCATTTCTGCTTTTGACACACTATGGAGTGCTAGAATAGACATGTTAATAAATTAGTCATTTGTATTTTGAAATATTTTCACAAACATTCTAAAGAGTAGGAATATTGGTCAAAAGCTATAAATGTTCTATTGAATAATTATGCAAAGGTACTCAAGCAATTCATCTTTCCAGAAATAGAATATAAACACATCACCTATTGCTTTCAAACTAATTTAATGAATACTGGGTATAATTATTACTTTTTTTCCTGACTTTTAAATTGTAAATGGCATCCATTGCTGTTAAATTTCCAGTCTTTTTTGCTTTCAAAAGTGAAAAAAGTATCTAATATTGTGGTGTTCCAAGCATATATTTTCTTCTGGGACTTTTTTTTTCTTTTATATTCAAGGAAGTCATAATATCATAGTTATCAAATTACATGAATATAATAGTGATATTGCTGATTTAACTGTTATTTTGTCTTGTTTTTCAATTAGATCTGCTTTTTCTCTAGAAAATTATTTATATTATATATTGCTATATTGTTATATATAATTACCATATCATATTAATATAAAGCCATTATTATATAGCAATATTAATATCATTATTATCACTTCTAGAAATACTCTTCTCTTTGTCCCCCATTATTTAATAAAACATACATACTGAGATAGAACAAATCATAGTAACAACACAGCTTGATGTATTTTTACAAAATGAAGATTTCTGTGTAACCCAAAACCGAACAGGGATGTCTGAGTGGCTGAGTCAGTTAAGCAGCTGCCTTCTGCTCAGGTCATGATTCTAGGATCCTGGGATCAAGTCCTGTATCAGGCTCCTTGCTCAGTGGGGAGCTTGTTTTTCCCTCTGTCCACTCTCCTGCTACTCTGCCACTTGTGTTCTCTCTCTGACAAATAAATAAATAAAATCTTAAAAAAAAGAAAAACCTGTAGCCAAATAAGGAAACCAATTATTACCAAAACCTGAAGCCACTTGTTTCCCTTTTTAATTAGTTACTATTGTTTATTATATTATTTATTATTATAACATGTATCTTTATATAATGTTATATATTATATAAATATTTTATTATTTATAATAATGATTTATTATTATAAATATTATAATATAATTATTTATCATAATACAATTTTATACACACAAATAAGTTGATGTTTATTATCTTTGAATTACCTTTTCTTACCTCAAATTTTAGAAAGGTATAATGCCTTCAAATATCAGACAAATACTATGATTTACTTCTTACTCGATTTTCAATGTTTGCTTTTGGGTGTTATGCAATTTGAATATATAAATTCTTGGGAATGTAGTTTAGTCACAGCTCTACATAAAATATTAAATTAATATGCATATTGCAGTTATATTCATTAAAATAATACTCCCAAATATAATATGTTAATTGGGAAATACTATATTATTTTCATTTCTCATTTAAAGTAATGGTACAAAAACCTTATCTGTGTTTTTTTATCATGTCTTTTTTCATCACTGATTTCTGTCATCCAGGTAGTTTCTGGAGCACCTCATTTACACTGCTGCCCAAGTTCTTTAAGATAGGTATCCTTTTTAATCTGCATATGCTGCTGTTACAGGAGTTTTATTATGAGGCATAAATATCCATTTGCAAAATATATGTTATTTGTTTCTATGCTTGCTTGTGTTGTCCTGTAGGTTTATTTTCATGATCCTTAAGAAGTTAAAGTATAGCCAGTTAATGTATCACCTGGTGACACATCAAGCCTCTAAAAGGATTAATGGCAGTATCTAGACTTGTAATTATGGTCACTTCTCTATAAAAAATTGCCACCTGCATTAAATATATTTGGCTCTTTTTCTTTAAACTCTTATCTGGTGACATCTATATGTATCAAAAGTTTTTACTTATTGACTTTATTTTAAACCATGTATTATCTGGGAAATAGATTTTGTTCAAAATATAATAATTAAGATTATGCTCTACAATATATGGCATTTTGGATAGATAACAAACTCTAATTTAAGGGACAGCTTTGGGGAAACCACTTTATGATATGTCCTGGAATATTTGACAACTCACATGTATCTTTTTTTTTTACTAACGTATAATGTATTATTCGCTTTAGGGGTGTAGGAGAATTATCAGTCTTACACAATTCACAGCATTCACCATAGCACATACCCTCCCCAATGTCCATCACCCAGCCACCCTATCCGCCCCGCCCCTGCCCCGGCCCCGGCAACCTCAGTTTGTTCCTTCTGATTAAGAGTCTCCCATGTTGGGGCGCCTGGGTGGCTCAGTGGGTTAAGGCCGCTGCCTTCGGCTCAGGTCATGATCCCAGAGTCATGGGGTCGAGCCCCGCATCGAGCTCTCTGCTCTGCGGACAGCCTGCTTCTTCCTCTCTCTGCCTGCCTCTCTACCTACTTGTGATCTCTGTCTGTCAAATAAATAAATAAAATTAAAAAAAAAAAAAAAAAAGAGTCTCCCATGTTTGGGTCTTCCCCAGTCTTAACAAGATGGAAATTACTTGGTGTAAATATATTCAAACTATCTGAAAGGAGCAAAGTTTAACTTTTCTCCATTACATAGGGCTTTGTATCTTCTATGATAAGTAACTTCAAATCAACCTATGGTAAGTGCCTGTAGGAAATTCACGTGTAGCTGAACTTCTTATCTCCACTCATTTCCTCCCCTTACACCCATGCCTCAGTTCCTATCTCCCCAAGAGATTCAGAGAGAGAAACCCAAAGAACTACTTCAGCTTTTTGGCTCTTTCCCAGTGTTATAACAAAAACAACTCTACAGATTTGGTTCCTGTATCATCTCTCGTTTTTTTCTTCTCAGCACCTATTCACTTATAATTACCTAATAATTACCATGAAAAGTTCTAAATCCATCAAGAAGTAGCTTTATTATTTGGTATGAGTTACAGATGTAAGACCTCTGACAAAAAATAAGTTCTCCCAAACTAGTTGTGTATAATCCTTTTTTTCTTCTCCTTTGTGTTTATTTCTGTTTTAAATTTTCTATGAGAGATAAAATTCTGAATTTTTATTCTACTTTGCAGATAGAAGTGTCAATATTTGTGCTAGCACTTCATAGCTTTAATTATTGGTTGACCAAGTTATAGTGTCTTTTCGATGCTCTTCTACATTAAAATAATATTTGGCACTCTTGATATTATCAAAGGGGCATTTTAAAATATATTTTTTACCTTGCTATAAAATAACTTTTGGGATTTTTGGTTGGAACATATTACCTGTTCTTGAGGAGTGTATTTCATTTGTTTTATGAACAATGCCTGCCTTGCTGCAGCTAGATTAAATTTGTGACTTGTTAAAAATGTTTTTCATCACAATATTATTTTGAAAATTTACAAGAGTTTTCATCAGACTCATCAAAGGGACCACCCATGCCTGAATGAGGGTGGGACAATTCTGTTAGCAAACACTAGAAGGAAAATATAATATTGTGCCCATTTTTATTTATAGTTCAAAACTTTTTATAGGAATCATTAAGGAAACTGCTAATACACAAATAAACAGCATTCACGAGCAAAATGCATGTTTTCTTTCTGAGAGCTATGCTATCTTAACTGCTAAGCCCTACCTAAGAGATTGCTTTCAAAGGAAATCACACACACACACACAAAAACGAAGGTGGCATATATATGGAGGATATCATTGCTTAAGGATATTTCTGGACTTAAGGTTCTTTTTCAATATATATTATTAGCCTTATAGTAAACTTAAAATTAAGCAAAGTAATTTGGTGCTTGATATTCATTTCAGGCACAGAAAATACTGGATAGAGATTAAGGAAAAAAAGCTCCTTTTCTAGCTGGTTTGAAAATGCCTGGTTATTTCTATTCCTTATCTTGAACATATAACAAATGGGGATGATGATTACAACTGTGACCAATCTGCATTTGAGGTATTAGGCAAATTAACCTGAATTTGAACTCTATCAGTTGAAGTAGTGGTAGTAAAATTGCTCATCCTATCAATGCATTTATACTCTCCCATATAGCTTAGGTTTTACTTAAAAAAAAAAAATCTATGCAATCCAGCTGTTGTAATTATTAGGTTTTGGGAAAATACCTCATATAGCTGCAAATACATGAAACCATAGGGGTAAGTGATTATTCTGATCTACTGGGATGGGGTGCAACTAAAACAAGGCCTTTTAAAAGAGTAAGGACTGTTTCCAGGCAGTAGTTACATTGTTCATAGCATAAGCCACTCCTTAAAATAGTAGTAGTAATAATAAATCTATTCAGGGTATTTCTACTCTCTTCAGTTTAAAACATGGATTTCAAGTTTCCTGTTAGATGTGCCAATCTGGAAGCCCAGAATAAAAGGGAAAGGGAAGGAAGAGCTTGACAATAAAGTTGGTAATACATTAGCTAATTCTTTTGTGGAACATTTTGAAGCATAGGATATTAAATCACCTTTTTCCTATACTGTTAGCTTTTGAGTCTGGTAAGCATCAAAGCTCAGATGGAAAAGCAAAGTCCAAAGAGACTGACATATAAGCACACAGTTTAAAATTTTAGAAAGAGAAGTATTGTACCTTAAGATCTTTCTTGTAGTTATTCTGAGACTGTAGCTGGTTTCATAATGCAAACTGAAAAAAAAAAAAAAAGAGAGAGAGAAAGAAAGAAAAAAGAAAACCAGGTTGAAATCAAGTTTCACAAAGGGACTTCAGTGGCTCTTTGAGGATTTTAAAACATCTGCAGAAAATGTCCTTCTTTTTGCCTATTGATGGCAGTAGCAAATTATAGTCTCATTTCTACACCATTATTCAGCACCTGTAAATTGACCCCCACCCTTTGCCCAACATTTAAATATATGTACTTTGTAATTCCCAAATGGGGTTGGTAACCAAAGGAGAAGAATTTGGAAAAAGACCTGCCTCAATTTCATGAAGTGCATTGAGCCAATAGCTCATGACTGGATATTAGTTGAACTGCTGACCCCACAGTTGATAGAGCTTTCAAAAGTGCTTAACTTGGTAGCAAAGAGTAGCTTACCCTCTGGTGAAATCAGGATCAATACTTATTAAATACTTCATGAACTCTATTCATTTCTAAAACCGCCACTTGTCTGCCCTTCCTGTCATGTTCTGAATTAATTTGATATGTAATACAATTCTTACATTTTGTATTATGTTACTTGTATGCTGAAAAGGGAAAGACAAACCATGGATGATGGGGGAGGGTCTGTTATTGTTCTATCGTTAACTATCTCTTCTCTTTTTTCTAAGAGATTGAATATAACACCATCCTAGAAAATACATTTCATTACTTTCCCTCTTCACTCCTTATTGATAGGCCTAAAATCACAAGCAAACATTTAACATTTCTTATGTACTTTCCTCCTAGTTCTCTGAACAAAAGTGAAGTGATTTCTGTAAATACAAATCAATCATTTTTCCCAAATACCCTGTGGATTGTCTGAAAGGAAGCAAAATAAAGGATGCCAGAATAATTATACATGTTTCTGTTAAAATTATTTTGGGGAAGTTCTGTTTAATCTTTACTTTTTCCTATAGAAAAGAGTCAATGAGACAAACTATATAATCTAGGAAATAAAGCCCTATATAATCTCCTTCTTGAAAGATAAAGGGTTAAGTTTGTATTTTTTACAGAATTTTTTGGTATTTATAATAAAATATTTGAACATATTTAATTACTAATTATTTAACTGATATTATTAATCATCCTTCCCTATGAAATTTCTTTTTTCTTAGCAATACATGCTGGATATGCAGTTATACCTGGCCATATGACATGCCGGTGTATGGGGAAAATTTTAACACATTTCCTACAGGCTGGCATTGCAATGTTTTCTAAATAGTTGATTATTTTAAACAGTACTGCTGTATACATTCAAGCACATCCTTGTATATTTCTATATATTTGAGGATTTCCGTTGGTGAAATTCATAAATTTAGAATGCTGGTTTTATAATATATGTACATTTTAAAGGCCATATCAATTTAGACCTTGTCAAAACTGTGCAGGAGTGCCCATTTCCCCTACTCAGTACAAATAACAATCAATATTAGCAATTGTTGAAATCTTTGGCAGTTGTACAGTGCCTTTTCATTATTCTATTTCCTTATGCAGTGACACATAGTAAAATAATTTAATTATTGATTATAATGCATATGTTTGTATACTAGATAAAAATAGAAACTTCGATGTCTAATCAACTCCAATCCCTCTTCTATAACCTTTCCTCATATGTCTTTCTAGAAGTTTATGTTAATTTATAAATATATAAAATTTAACAAATACTTTAAATTTTTTCTTGATTTGGTAGCATTCCAGTTTATTATTATTTTTCAAGTTAAGCATATTTTCATTACATATTTTAAGTGAAATTATTTAAATATGTGAAAGGTAAACTGCACACTTAATTTCTCTCAGTGGAAAAGAACTATTAAAGAACAAACTTGATTGTTTTTATTTTGTTTTGTTTTGTTCTTTGAAGATTTTATTTATTTATTTGTCAGAGAGAGAGAGAGAGAGTGTGTGTGTGTGTGTACAAGTAGAGGGAGCAGCAGAGGGAGAGGGAGAAGCAGACTCCCCCCTGATCGCAAGCCTGATGTGGAACTCAGTCCCAAGGCTGTGGGATCATGACCTGAGCTAAAGGCAGAAGCTCAACCAAATGACCCACCTAGCCATCCCCAAACTTGGTTCTTTGTTTTCTGGCTACATTGTTTGCAATAAAATTTGAAGACCTCAGGCCTACTCTTAAAGTATTTTTTTGGTTATGTTATTAAAATGATATTGTACTTGTTCTCTAGGCAAACTTTTTTTTTCTCAATATTTCATGCCTGGAAAATAGTGGAATTATCTCGAAGTTTATCCTAATCTACATGATATGTGACAGATCTCACACCATAATATATAATATCATTTTGCATAAGTGACATGATACCATATGGTGTCTAAAATTTAAACTAAAAAAATCTTAATTTTTGGATCTGATACTGGCAATCAATTTTGATAGAAAGATAATTTAATAAAGCAAGTGTAACAAAGTAAAATATGAAGTATTGATAATTCTGCCTAGATATTTTAAATTTCCTGGTCAATAATATTCAAAATTATTATTTTGAAAATTACTTTAATCTAATTTTTAAATGTAATTAATGTGATCCCACTTTACTTTTTAAGTTTTTTTTTTTTCACCTTGAAATTATTTGGTTCAAGTATTGAAACAAAAGTATTGATATAGGGGCACCTGAATCGCTCAGTGGGTTAAGCCTCTGCCTTTGGCCCAGGTCATGATATCAGGGTCCTGGGCTCCAGCCCCACATCAGGCTCTCTGCTCAGCAGGGATCCTGCTTCCCCCTCTCTCTCTCTGCCTGCCTCTCTGCCTACTTGTGATCTCTCTCTCTGTGTCAAATAAATAGATAAAATCTTAAAAATAAAAAGTATTGAAACAATTGTTTTCTCCTTTATTTGGAAGAAGAATAGTGTGTTAGTATTTCCCAATGATAAGGGAAGCTTATGAGCTTTCTATAAGGGTGATTTTGGTTGGCTTAGCTATCCCTTTAAAAAATACTTTAATATTTTTTGACTAATACATATATATTGAAAGATTTTTTTTCCCTAAAGAGTTTTTACAAAGCAATAACATTGAGAATATTAACATAATAATTTTTGTTTCATACTTTCTGGAATTTCATGGGTTTGGTTTCTTACCCGTTCTCTTCACTGCCACTTGTAAATGAAGCAGGAATTACTTTTATTTTTCTAAAATTGATAAAATAGATATCCAAGAGAATAAATGACTTCCCAAGACTCTAAAACCAATACCCAATGGTAAACCAGAGTTTTTCTGATTGTTAGATCATGATATATATATATATTGTGTGTGTGTGTGTGTGTGTGTGTGTGTGTGTGTGTGT
>RCUC01135533.1:0-86890 GCA_003697995.1 Taxidea taxus jeffersonii
GGGATCTGGGGGGACCTCCGCTGCAGGGAGACTCACACCCTGTCCTCCTCAGGTGGCCACCTGTGTGGGGAGAAATGGGTACCCTGTTCCTCAAGTCATCTGGTATAAGAATGGCCACTCCCTGAAGGAGGAGAAGGACCGTGAGTCGCCCTCTGAAGCCATGTTGATGGCACCGCACAGGGCCCACCCCTGTCCTTGGGCTTTGTTTGCTTCAATTGACGAGTGATGCCCGAAAATCTTTTCATGAGATTTTATATTGCACAGATCTAGAAGGAAAATTCCCTTCCTGCCCCCGGTCCCTTGGTTCCCTCCCAGAAGTCATCTCTGTTGTCACTTCTTTCCAGCCAGTTTCGGGGTACTTGCTCACACACAGAAATACATCTTGGGCACATGAAGTCTTTACTGTTTTATCAGCTGAAGCAGTAGTTCTCGACCAGGGACACTGCTGCTCTCCCTCCGGGATGCTCAGCCACGTCCGGGGATATTTTTGGTTATCATAAATGGAGAGGTCCTACAGGCACCTAGTGGGCAGAGGCCGAGGGGAGCTGCTGCTAAACACCCCAGAGTACTCGGGACAGCCCCCCGCCTAAGGTCGTGCTGAGGTTGAGCGGCCCTGACCTCAGTGGCTCAGTGTGGCATACGTTGCCGCATGGTATCGTTTTTCTTTGTACGATGAGTCCTGGAAGTCTTTCCAGCACAGCCTGTGCGGCTGGACCTGATGGTTCTGTGCCCCCCCGCCCAGGATCGCCTATGATGGGGATGGTGGAGGGGGGTCCCCGGCTGGTGGACATCAGGAGTGTGGCTCCCTGTCCCTGTGTGTGCGCGGGTGTCGGTGGCATAGCTAGATGCGGAGAGACACAGAACTGCTGATCTGAAGGGTCGTGGGGGCGGGCAGGGGTCCCTCTCCAGGTGCCCCCCCCAGAGAATCCCAGGGGACCCCAGGCTGGAGGCAGGGCTGAGGCTGAGCTCTTCTCCCCCTTCTCCGCCCCCTGCCCAGGGGTTCATATTCAGTCGTCCCAGATCGTGGAGTCGAGCGGTCTGTACACCTTGGTGAGCGTTCTGAAGGCCCAGCTGGTGACAACAGACAAGGATGCCCTGTTTTACTGTGAGCTTAGCTACCGGCTGCCCAGCGGCAACCACATGAAGGAGTCTCAGGAAGTCAGCGTCCAGGTTTTCTGTGAGTCCCAGTGCGGCCCTGGGCCAGGGCTGGTGGCAGCTCCAGCAAGCTGCCCGGTGCGGGGACGGCTCTGGGGCTGAGGGCCACCCCCTGTGCCTCCTCAGACCCGGCGGAGAAGGTGTGGCTGGAGGTGGAGCCCGTGGGAGCGCTGAAGGAAGGGGACCGCGTGGAAATCCGGTGTCTGGCAGACGGCAACCCCCCGCCCCACTTCACCATCATAAAGCAGGTGCGGAGAGCACCGTGCTATGGGCTCAGGGGCCGCAGGAGTGGCTGGAGGCGCGCTCGGCTCACCCCTCTGCTCTGTCCCAGAACCTCAGCACCAAGGAGATGGAGGAGATGACGCCCGAAGACAATGGGGTCCTAGTCTTGGAGTCTGCCCGGAAGGAGCACGGTGGCCTCTATCAGTGTCAGGGCCTGGACTTGGAAACCATGGCGTCGCTGCTGAGTGACCAACAGGAGCTGCTGGTGAACTGTGAGGGGCCAGGGGCCCAGGATGGGGGGACCATGCGGGGGCAAGAGGGAATTTGGCCCACCCCACCCAGGCTGAGAGCATTGCTGTGTTCTCAGACGTGTCTGCTGTGCGGGTGAGCCCTGAAGCCCCGGAGAGCCAAGAGGGTGGCAGCCTCACTCTCAGCTGTGAGGCGGAGAGCAACCAAGCCGTGCAGTTCCAGTGGCTGAGAGAAAAGGTACCTGGCAGGTCCGGGGCTGTGGGCCGCATGGGGCTGGGAGCAAGGCCCTGACCCATCTGTGCCCCCAGACAGGCCAGGTGCTGACAGAGGGGCCTGTGCTCCAGTTACACAACCTGAAACGTGAGGCAGGGGGAGGCTACCGCTGCATGGCGTCCGTGCCCAGCGTCCCGGGCCTGAACCGCACGCAGCTGGTCCACGTGGCCATTTTTGGTGAGAAGCCCTCAGGGCAGAGATCAGGCCATCCCGTGGAGCTCCCCAGGGCTGGGTAGTTTCAAGCTCCTTGGAGGACAGAATCCCTCCTCCTGCTGCCCTGGTATGCCCTGGTGGGGACTGGGGAGGCAGGCTAGCAGAGTTTGCTGCCACACCCGTACCACTCTCTCCCTAAGGGTCCCCATGGATGACACAGAAGGAGAGGAAGATGTGGGTGCAGGAGAATGCAGTGTTGAATCTGTCTTGCGAAGCCTCGGGACATCCCCGGCCCACCATCTCCTGGAGTGTCGAGGGCATGGTGAGCAGGCCCACTGCCCCTGCCAAGGCTCTGCTGCGGACCACGGGCACCCTCCCCGCGCCCCCCTCCCTGAGCGGCGTCCCCATCCTGTAGGCACAGGAACAAGATCGAGAGCCGCAGAGTGTCCTGAGTGTGCTGAGCGTCCTTGTGACCCCAGAGCTGTTACGGACAGGTGCGGAGTGCGTGGCCTCCAACTCCCTGGGCAGAAACACCACCACCATTTTCCTGGAGCTGGGTAAGAGCCTCGTCCTGTGGTGTGGCAGGCGTGGGCACGAGCGTGTGCTTTTCCTAACCCCTGTCTCAACCCCTTTCACAACTCACCAGACTCCAGCAGAAGCACTGGCCTCAGCACGTCCACTGTCAACCCCTCTGTCCGAGCCAATGGCACCTCCACAGGTAAGCGGTCCTGGCGCAAGAGTAGGGCTGTGGGGGTGCCTCCGTGGCTCAGTGGGTTAAAGCCTCTGCCTTCTGCTCAGGTCATGATCCCAGGGTCCTGGGATCGAGCCCCGCATCAGGCTCTCTGCTCAGCAGGGAGCCTGCTTCCCCCTCTCTCTCTGCCTGCCTCTCCGTCTACTTGTGATCTGTCAAATAAATAAAATCTTTAAAAAAAAAAAAAAAAAAAAAGAGTAGGGCTGTGGCCGGGCAGCCACCTCCCACCCTGACCCTTCCCC
This sequence comes from Taxidea taxus jeffersonii, assembly GCA_003697995.1. Taxonomy (NCBI): domain Eukaryota; kingdom Metazoa; phylum Chordata; class Mammalia; order Carnivora; family Mustelidae; genus Taxidea; species Taxidea taxus. The sequence goes on from RCUC01135533.1 coordinate 3,046, forward strand.
CCCGGAAACCCTGTTGAGAAAGGTGAGCAGAGGCCCATCTTCCATCAGTCTTGAGCTGCAGCGGGGTGGGGTGAGGAGGGGCATGGTGGTGTCAAGGCTGCCTGGGGCTGGGAGTGACCCAGAGCATCTTTGTGAGACAGAGAAGAAGCTGCCGGAGCCTGAAAGCAAGGGCGTAGCCATTGTGGCTGTGACCGTGTGTGTCCTGGTCCTGGCTGTGCTGGGCGCTGTCCTCTATTTCTTCTACAAGAAGGGCAAGCTGCCGTGCGGGCGGTCAGGCAAGCAGGAGATGTAAGCCCGGTACCCAGCGCCCTGCACCCCCACCCAATTGCGCGCTCCCCAGCTTGTCGCCTGGGCAGGGACATTCCCTGCCCACCCCTCACCCCTTTGGAGCAGGAGGGGGACACTGGGTGTGAGTGCTCTCCGCTTTCCTGCCCACTGGCCAGCTGCCATCACCCACACTTCCTCTCCATTCATCGCCTGTTCCCCTTCCCTGAGCCAGCCCCAGAGCACCTCATCGCCCAGTCCAACGTCTTTCCCAATGAGCCTCCCTTTCCTTGCCAGAGATGCCAACTTCTTGCCTCCCTCCCTCCTCCCAGCACGCTGCCCCCGTCTCGTAAGAGCGAATTTGTAGTTGAAGTTAAGTCAGATAAGCTCCCAGAAGAGATGGGCCTCCTACAGGGCAGCAGCCGTGACCAGAGGGCGCCCGGAGACCAGGTAGGAGGCAGCGCCCATGGCCAGCGCCTGACCCAGCTTCAGGGATCGGGAGCAGCCAGGGCTGATGGCTCTCGTGTCCCCGAACACTAACTGTCTCCCCCCTTCCTCCTCCTCTGTTGGAGACTGGGAGCAGGCCCATCTTGGCTTTCTAACACTAGTCCCAGATAGTAGGGTGAGGCAAGTGGCCCAGGGACCCTGGAGAAGGGGTGGCTCCCAGGCTTGAGAGCAAACAGTTCCCGTCACTACCACCTTTCCCGAAACAGTACCATGGCTCAGGTCACCAGGTGCAGTGTGGCCAGTCCGGTTCGGGGGCCTAGGCTCTCCCACCCTGCCCGCCACCCCCTCCCGCTGCTTCCCTCCACGCCTAGTCCATCAGCTTTGGCTTCAGTCCCTCATCCCTCCAGCGCTCACCCCCCTTGGGCTCCCGTCCCTGTCCCCGCTGCACCCCCCTTACCTGTTCTCTTCACCCATTTCTAGGGAGAGAAATACATCGATCTGAGGCACTAGCCCGCTCACCACACTGAGCGCCCCTCCCGCCTGGAACGTTTTGTGCTCCTGCTCACCCTCTCCCAGAGCTCAGGATGACCACCCAGGCCTCTACAGCGGGCTGCAGAGAAGGCTCCGTGCCCCAGCTGGCCTGCAGGCCCCATCGCAGAGGGCCTTTGTAGGAGACCAACCTGCCACTGGCTCACTCTGTTGGGTGATGCTCTTCCCAGGGAGGGGCCTCAGCATCCTGGGGGTGGGAGGGAGTGTCTCTGAGGCAGCCTGTTTGTCTTGAGCTGGTTCCTGCCCCAAAGGCTGGCTTCGTTGGTCAGTTGTGTCGCTGAAGTGAGGACTCACAGAGCAGAATCCCCTCTCAATGCCGGTTCTAGAGAGTACCCCAGCCTTAATGACAAGTAGCTGCCTGCATGCTTCAGGAGGTCCTACCATGACCCACCTTTCTCGGGGCAGAAGCCGGGAATGCTGCCATTCCCTAAGAGGTGCTGGGTGGATCTCGTCCCTGCAGGGAGGAAGCTGGCCAGTTCTCCAGAGTTAGGCCATTGAGCCCAACAGCCCCCACCCCCAAGTTTGGCTCCTACTGCCCAGTCAGCGGGTCATGTCAGACTAAAAGGGGACAGATGAGGTCCAGACTGCCCTTTAGGAGGATTAAGACTATAATTACACTAGCACCAAACTTCTACAAACTGAGCTAAGGGGCTTAGGTCTTGGCAAGAAGGGCCCTTATGGGAGAATGGTACTTAGGGACAAGAGGCGGGCTTGGCTGGAGCTTTGGGGTGTATATGGGTATCTGTGTGCTTGTGTGAGTGTATGTATATGTGGTTTTGTTAGATTGTCTGTAAATTTGCAAATTTCCTTTATATATATATGTGTATATATATGAAAAATAAAGCTTAATTGTCCCAGAAACCTCACAGTGCTTTTGATTCATCACGTTGCCACTGCAGCCCCGGGATCTGGCATCACACCAAAAGGAACATGAAACCCTTTGCATCTGGGAGTGGGGACGAGGAGTTACCTCTGCTTCTGAGCAAATGGCTCGAGCTCCCAGAGGACCGTGGCCCTTCTCAGCAGCAGCCAGGCCAAGTTGGCCCTTCGCTCTGCTGTCACATTGTGCAGACCCACCGTGGGGCAACAGTAGACTCACTGTGAGGATGGGGCTGGCCGAGTCTGTCACTCTCCCACCCCCGTGGAAGAGCAAGAACTCCAGGCTGCTACAACAAAAGAAACTTTATTTAAAAATATTTTTTTTTTTTTTACAGACATAGGTGCTTGAAAAAGCTCTTTAGTTAACTGTATGGAAATGAAAAAAAAATTAATAAATAACATTAGTATAACAGACCTCTAAACATTAATACACTGACAAAACAAAAGGGACTTAAAATTGAAAATGAATCTTAAAGCTCTGCTCTTCTCTGTAAGAATATTTACCTTCTGTTTTTCTTACTCTTTACAGGTGAGAATGATTAAATACCGCTAATATAAATTTTTTTATATTAATGACATTTTTTAAAATAGTCCACAAAAATCTCATCTAAGTTTTTGTCTTATTTTTAACACTGATATACAAATTGGGACTCTTTATTCTGGAGAAAGCATCGAGTTCTCCTCAGCCCCACCCAGGCCAAGAATGTCAAAATCCTAAAGAGGGAGGACTTGAAAAAGAATTGTTTCTCTCCCCAATTCCTTATTAGTTAAAGGCAGGGAAGAACTGAAAAGGGAAAGGGAGAAGTAAAATACCATGAAGAAAACATTTTTTCCTTTTTCCTTTGCTGAAACCTATAGTGGCCACAATCCTGAGGCCGGGCTCTGGCACGTGGACCTTGCTGCCTTTCCCAGGGGAAAACTGGCCCCCACCGGGGGCACTGGCTGCTTAATGCTTTAAGACCGAAGTCTTCAAATAAAAGAAAAGCCAAATCTGAAGGGAGAGGCAGGAGGTCTAGGACAGTTTGGGATCCAGCAAAAAGACACAAAGAAACCACCTCCCGTCTTCAGCAAAGTCTGTCCTACGCTCTCCCCTGCAGCTGGGTCCTTCAGCCAGAACCGGGAGGCTAGCACACCTGCAGCGTCCAGAGCACTCCTGGGAGTCCCAGGACAGTCTCTCTCCTCCTGCTGGAGACACAGCATTCAACCTCTAAGTACGATTCTGATTGGAGCCAAATGATCCCAGGGTAATGCTTGCTTCTTCCAACAGAGCACAAAGGCAGGGGGAAGGGACTGCTGCCCTACCTCACCTGTGTGCCCTCTCCCCAGCCCCACACAGTGTCTCTTCCTCCCCCCTAGACTGTAAGGACTGACACTCAAGGTAGAGGAGCTAAGACTCTGGTATTTCCATATTAAGTCCTAAAATGCAGCCTGGGATACAGTGCTGCCTTAGAAAGGCACAAAATGTTTAGCTTTTTTTTTTTTCAGTGTGCTAAAAATTGTTTTGTTTTGAATAAAGGAAAAAGATATATAAGGTTAAAAATCCCAAGTCACCACAGCCAGAAAGCACATGTAGGCGGTACCTCTTAGCTGCCATGCCTCTACCACATGTTTCAGCAGGAGGTCAAGGCCACGACACTGAGACAGGCAGGTCGGGAGGCATCCACTCTCCCGGGCACTGTGCCTACAGGCTTATCCAAACAGCAGAAGAAAGAAGCCAAGGAAGAGAAAACATGTGGTCTACAGATTCCTTAATAGGTCTCTGCCTCTTCAGTTTCAAGATAGCCATGAGCATGGCCACCCTCACCCACAACAGGGTCAGAGGTAGGTAGGGAGGAGGGAGCAACACACACGGACTTCAGGGCACGAAGTGGGGGCACACAGCCTGGCTTGCACACCATCCTCTCCACCCCTCCAAAGCCCCCCTGATGGGGCTGAGCAGGGAGGCGGTGCCAGGGCTGAGGAGTTACACAGGGCTTGTCCTGAGCATCCCCCCGCCCCCTAACCTAGTCTCCCAGTCTGGTGCAGGGGTGGGTGGAGAACCTGTGAGGCAAAGGAGAGGTGCCTCTCATGTTCACTGCAGGAAGAAGTCAGGAATACGGAGCCGGGTGCTCACAACTCTGCTGATCTGTTTGGCTGCCTATTCAGTAGGAGAGCGGAGTTTGGCTTTCAGCCTTGGCCCTGTACAAAAAGAGGGAGTGGTCCGCCACATTTTTCTCAAGCACAACCCAGGGGAAGGGGCAGGGAGAGCTCCAGACAGCTGTTACTCCGAGTGAACAGCTGGCCCTTTGGAAGGGCTGACCTTCCCATCTGAAAGTGAACGAGCCTCCACGCAGAGCTCGCTCTTCCCATCCCTACCTCCCCACCTCTTCATCGGGGTGCTACTTATTAGAACCAAAAAACACTGGTACTCCCCTTTGAAACCAACCCAGATTTCCTTGGACAGAGGCACATGGTGCTGCTGTCCCTCTGGTCCTTAATTCTGGAGCCGAGTCCAAAGTATCAAATGCAAAGGCTAACGACCCGCCCTTCGTCACGTGCCTCAACATGTATCTTTGGATTACTAGGTTACTTCTGTGTATTCCAAAAGACTCCAACAGTTTAAAAAAGTTACAAGTAATTATGAAATGCCTTACTAACATGGGACAGGCCCCTGGATGAGGTAAGTAAGATCAAAACACTTAGGCAAGCAGAAGCAGTTGTGTCAAAATCCAAAAAATTAAAGGCTTTGATACGGGACCACAAAGCAAGCCAGAGGACAGGGAAGACAAGGGTTTCTGGTCTAAAGAGCTCTCACTCAAAACTCCTCCGATTTCTGTCCTGGCAACTGTCCCAGCTACCAGACACTCTTGCTGGCTACAGGGAAGTAGCTTCTGAGGTACCTTGGAAGGCCTGCCTAAGGCTATTAGCACAGAGCTCTCCTCACACGGCAAAGACCAAATGCAAGGGTGAGGAGGAGGGCAGGGAGGGGCACAGGCCACAGGCCCACAGCATGAATATATTTTCAGCACTAAAACCTGAGGAGAGCCCAGAAGTCCATGGGTGGCGACAGTGGGATTTGTGATCTGCTCTCTAAGTACGAAAGAAGGCCAAAAACCTGAGATTGAATGAAGGTGAAGAAATGTCACCCAAGAACAGACTAGCTCCGGAACAGGAGAAACTGGTCCTGAAGAGGGAGGTAAGAAATCTTGGATGCCAAGACTGGTAAAGGGAATTAAAACAGGAAATAAAGCAACAAAGATGGCAGAAACCCAAATTAAGCGAAACCTACGAATTTCCTCAACGTCCAGATACAGTCCTGTGTCCTGCCTTTCTACTCTCAAAAAAGTGGGGCGGGGCTGGGGGGGGGGCAGCAGGACAGCAGTTTTGTTACTAAAATACTTCTAAGGTATTTATCCTGTCTGAAGCCTCTTCTCGGAGAACACAACCCCCACCCCAACCCCCACCCAAGGGGGCAGGCCACTGCCGCTCCCCCCCATCCCCTGCGCCCCAGGCTGACCAGTCAGGGCAGAAAGCCGAGCAACATGCTGGGCTGACTGTATTTTTTCTTGAGAATAGGAGTTAAGAGGTACTGGGAAGCTGTGCGTGGTGATCCCGAGAGCCGGGAGGTCGTGTGGACCTGGGCACTAGGGTGTCTAGTCCGGGGGATGACAAGCAGGAGAAAGGACGAGGTGCAAATTCTGACAGTCCCAGCTCCATGCAAGAACCCAATGCGCTTCCCATGCTGGGGTCTGTGAAATACCCTGCATCCCAAGGATTCTCTTTCTTTAGCCTAAATACCGATTTCTTGCATCTGAAGGATTCCTAAACAGGTTAGTCAACGATACAAGACTGTGATCTCCTTTCCCTATGCACCCTCCACCGTGCACAAATGGCTTGATGCATTTGTAAAGAAAGACCGTGACACAGGCTGAGGTTAAAGTGGTGCGAGGACCCCTTCATGCTGATGTGTGCACCTTGATGCAAAGTTCTAGGGTCCTGAGCTTCCTACCCCGGGAGGGAAAGGCTGGCATTTCTGCGAAATGACTGAGTTCCATCTAGTTTACTGCCTGGTTCTTGTGAGAGCACATACATCCATTCAAGACCAGGAACCTAATGTTGGGTCTCCAACACTCTAACCATCATCTCCCACACCTCCAGCCCTTCTAGGACACAGAATTAGCTGCAAAGGTCATTGAAGGACTGGGGGACAAGCCCCAAAGAGAATGGGAGATGGTGACAGGTCCCAAGAGGGTGACAAGAAAACTTCACAACAAGGGGGATTAGGGACTCCAAGCAGTTCGGTAAAAAGATCAAGGAAGGCACTAGACTGGAGAGGGGACTGTAGGCAGATGCCTTGCTTAAACATTTAACTGCCCTACTGTGCAACTCTGAGCCAATATACACCTTAACCCACCACACAGATTCCACTGAAACATATCCAAGCCGGCGGGTACCCATGAGACCGCTGCTGAATCTCCCAGACGTCATCAAGGCTCTGAGAAGATAAGCAGGGTTCACGGGAGAGCCCTGTTTATGCAGAACAGTTCTACAAGGAAACTCATGGCTCCCTGAAAAGAGCTGTGAATACACACTGCACGATCTTCCAGGGAAGGGCTATCTCAGGGCCAAAGGCAAGAAAAGGCGAGCCGGCAAGTACAATGCACGGGCATCGGGAAACCTGCACATGGTTGGAGGGAAGAGCGCAGAGCTGGCCCTGCCGGCACCTGGGAGTCACTCATATCTGCCAAACGAACAGGCTAATGGGTACACAGCCAGGCCAGGCATCCGAAAGCTGCTCTTCCCTGGCCAGGGGCCACTTGGAGTCAGAAAGGCCAATGGCAGGAAGGGAAAGTTGCAGTTTAGGAAGAAGGTTTGTAACCCTGACTATCATGACGTGAGGTAGGAAAATATTCTCCATCAACCCCTGTACCGACCACCCAAAACAGATGCTGATCTTGTTAATGGTGACTTAAAGGGAACACAGAGCTTGGTCCCTACTCTGCTGGCAAATTTACAAAACCTCATTTGTATGTTTGGTGTGTGGACCATGGGTTATATTTTACTTTTCTACAGAGAAAATAAATACTTTTAAGTATGAAGAACAGCAACCCCCCTCCAAAAATTTTTATCCACAGAACAGCTGATACAAAGAGCACTCTCCCCATCCTGGGCCTTGGGGCTGTGTGGGTAAGAGAACAGAAGGGCAGAGTGGGGGGCGGCTGTGGGGGGCCGGAGGGCCAGGGGAGGAGAATGGCCATCCACAGGTACAGAGCACTATTTACATCAACATTAACAGGTAAACGCTGAGAGGAGAACTGCCCAATCTCTTCATTTCTTCAAGGGAGGTATATCACAGAGCCCACAGGTTTTCCCACTTGAGAACCGTTTACCTGAGCGGAAGGAGCCCAGCAGGGGCAGCTGACAACCTACTGCTGAGCAGCCCCCAGACAACGACGAGGCAGGCTGCGTAGACCATGCCAGAAAGACAGAGGGAAAGCAGGAGACTGCACTGAAGAGAAGAGCCTAATGCATCTGACAAAACCCCTAAGTGGCTTTTACCTCATCCTCCTGGGAAGGGACCAGGGAAGGAACCACCCTGAATTCGGAGGGAGAGAGGGGAGGGATCTGCCCAAACCGGCAGAACTCAGAGCCCACTTCTGAAAAGGCAATTTTAAATTCCAAGCAGAGCCCAGAATTAGAAACTGATATACAACCGGAAGATGAAGGAGGGTTATTTGTGCCTTAGTCCGAGGAAAAGTGAAGAAATTAAAGTTTTGGTAGTCCCCTCAAGACAAATGCCCACGTGGAAACTTTCCTGAGGGGACGATGGCGGTCTCAGGCATGGCTGAGGTTCGTCCTCAGAGCACCCAGAGAGAGCAAACCTCCCAGAACGGTCTAATGCGTGGGAAGCCCAGGGCCGCAGCAGAGAGCCCCCCAGCAAGCCGGTCACCGATGCGTATGTCTGACCCTAGGGTCTTGACAGCCCGGTCTCAGGGCCCACCCCGGGAGGCACGGGGGGTACTCAATTAGGAAAAAAGGGACAAAACTGCCCTTGGCCTATATGAGTAAGGAAAGACTGTCCAGAGAAGATGTGGGATACACCGAAAGGCAAGAGATAGGCAGAACCAGAGCGCTGTTCCCCGGACACACCCTCAGACTGTGGATGAGGTCTGCAGACAAGGAAAACTTCCAGTGTGGACAGGCAGGGAAAATGCTGCCATCTTCCCTAGTTCTTTGCCTGACTCTTCAGCATCTAAACAAAATGCAAACTGAGTGTTAACCACAGATGAAACAGGCTCCTTACTGGCTCTTAGAAGGAGACGCTAGATCACTGCTTCCCAGGGACTGCCACTGTCCTACTCCCAGCACGCCCGGGCAGGGCTACTGCTCCGGCCATGCTGAGCAGACACTGGGGAGCCGGGGCCTATCGACAAGAGGTCCAGAACCGTCTACCCTGGGAATGTAAATGGCTCTGAGGCAAGAGCATAAAGCCAAAAGGTCTAGGAATAACTGAAAGCAAAGAGAAGAATCAGGAAACGTTTGAGTTCACAGACGAAAAGACGGCAAAGAAAATGGACCTCGAGAGATTCATTTCTGTCTGGATCTAAAGACAAAAGCACGATTTAGACTTTGAGGAGGGTAGATGTATCAGAGAGTAGGCTTGCTTCTCCTGCTAAGGAAGTCAGCAAAGACCGGCCAGAGCACTGGCTGACCGGGGCTCATTTCGCAGTACCTACCGGAACCGACTCGTGGCCGCCCCACACTGGACTCCGAATCTTCCTCACAAACATGCACGCACACCAGCTGCTGGACTTTTCACCCCAACTCTGACCCCTGCGAAGGTGTTCGTCGCACTTCAGGACCTGTCATTACTATGGAGAATGCAGTCTGTGAAGAGCACGGAGGACCAGTGTGGGGAGGAGATGCTCCGTTCCCAAAGCCATAGGCACAAGAGAAAACCATGTCATCGGTGGTGCCAGGGGAGGACTGGTGCTAATTACCAGCAAAATGCTGTGCTACCATGGGTGCCATCCCCTCCCCTTCAAGGGCAAGGACAAAAGCCTCTTCTGAAAGTACAACCTGGCTCACGTTCTGAGAGAGACACCCACACAAATTGGAACTGATTCACTGGGAAGAAAAACCAAACCGATGAATCCTGTTTTGTGCATCTTCTGCGTAACAAGATAAAGAGCATGAGAAGGAAGCTCCTGAAAGTTTGGTAGCATTCAGGCCAGAGAGCCAGACTGCAAACAAATGTTCTCCCCTTCCCAGCAAGGATAAACACCCGTGACCTACATGAGAACACACACCTGGCAGGAAGGCAACGGACTCCCACAGACTGTCTTCTGGGGAGGGCATGGAATGTATCTGAAGACCTCTATCTCAGATCAGTCATTACGTCATCCGGATAATTAAAACATCTCATTGTCACAGAGTCAACGTTCCTATAGAAACAGTGCTTTGGAGTGACCAGTGTTAGCCGCTAGGATCACACAGGACTGTGATGATGCAGCAACAGTACTTTTCCTTGTCCCATCTACCCACCAAACAGACCAACACCATCACACATAATCAGCAACATCCTGTAAGCCACTGGGCTTCAGTGAGGCTGGTCGGAGCAAGACCGCGGCCAGCGACAAATACCAAGGAGGAGGAGGCAGAGACAGGGAAAAGGACAGAGGGAGGGTGTTCTAAAAATACAAGACTCGAGCTGTGCGCACGGTAATCCGAGGCACAGGGGAGCTCAAGGGGGCCATACTACACACCAGGGCGGGGTCTCACACCACAGTAGATGGAGGTCTCTGGACCATTCCTTCCTCTATCTCTTGTGCTAATTCCCTGCCTGGGATTAACACACACAGCAGGCTCATCTTATAATCATAGGACACACGCCACCACAGACAGACACACACACGCACAAGCACTCCTTAACCCAGGGAAGTCTGAAGTCCCCCACGAGGATTTATAGCACAATACTTCTCCCACCGCTTTCTGGACTGTTCCCCAGGTAGGCTACCATTTAATAAAATCCACAGTCTAACTGGGGACTGAAGGACACCTTCAAATCCACTCTCAAAACAAATAAAGTAAAACACACTAGCTGCTCCACGTTCATTCCACTGTTTTGAAATCTTGGAACCATAGATGTGGAATCCCACAGAGGGGGCCAGACTTCACTGTGAAGTCTCCCAAGGAACCTCTGCCCTCTGAGGGGCCGCCTGGGGGACAGCGCCCGGCTCACTGGTCCTGACGCCGCAGCAGGGAGGGCTGTGCTAGGTGGCGACGTGGGCAGGAGACGAGATAGAAACAAATTCCCGGAGAATGTTCTTGGCCATTTCGATGTTGTTGTGGGCAATGACCAGGGCCTTCTGAATGTCCTGGTAGGAGTAGCCCTGGCTCATGAGGCTCTCGATCTCACTGGAGAGCTGCGGCGAGGAGGCGGCGGCGGAGGCACCCGGCTGACAGCTGCCTGCTTTCCGTTCTGAGTTGATTCGCCGAGGGAACGGCTTGGGAGGCCTTTCAGGAACTTGGGAACCCTCGGTGAAGTCTAGAAGAAATCAAACAGAAAAGAGGTGCAAATCTGGGGGGAGCCACCCTTTAACGGCAATAAGAACGGTGCCCTAGGACGAGCTGCCCTATTGCAACAGGGTACTTGGGCTCTCAAAGGGCTGGGCTCTACAGGTTCCACGGCTGTAGCAGCTAACCTCCTCCTCCTCCCTTCTGGCAGGAGCCACCTTCTAAATATACCATCTGCCTGCTCCGCTGACAGGGACATTGCTGCCCCGGGCTCAAACACCTCTATCCACGTCGTTGTGCTTTACACATTTTGCAACAAGTGTTCACGCACAGTAGTGCTGGGACAATTGAAAACGACGTTGCAGACCTGGCCAGACAGGACGCTAAATGTCTCCTCTGACAAAGAAGGAGAACAGAAGGAAGCCTGAGCTGCCCCGGAGCAGCAGGGAGCAAGGCTGGGTGGGTGGGGTCCTCCCTGGGCAGCTGGATGCTGTCTCTCTTTCGCCAGCTGTCCTGAGCACGGACTTCAGTTTCCAGCGGGACAGCAATCCTGGGTGTTGGCCCTTCCAGGCAGGCACAGGTGCGAGGGCAGCCCTTGACAGTCAAGGCCCAAGTGCAGGCTGACTCCAAGCCCACTCAGTGTGCTTTCCAGAGCCCGCACGCCCTCCTGGCAACGCAACAGGGTCCAGAAGTCAGGAATGCATGCTCTGTACCATCGGCTTCATTACCAATGTCCTAATACATGCTCAGAGGAACGGGAAGCCCAACCTCCCACCAGCCAAGAGGGGCCAGGGTTTAAGGAACAACTTCTTAAGCCTGGCAGAATCCTGAAAAATCGGACTCCAGTTTAACTTAACTGGGACCTAGGAAAAGCTCTTCCTCCCATTTATTTATTTTTAAAAGATTTTTATTATTTATTCAACAGAGAGCTAGAGAGCACAAGTAGGCAGAGAGGCAGGCAGAGGGAGAGGGAGAAGCAGGCTCCCTGCTCAGTGGAGAGCCTGATGTGGGGCTTGATCCCAGAACCCTGGGATCATGACCTGAACCGAAGGCAGCCGCTTAACGGACTGAGCCACCCAGGTGCCCCATCTTCCTTCCATTTAGACTAAAGAGACTAAACTGGTGACAAAGGCGCTGTGGCCCAGTGGTCACCTCTGCAACAGCACAAACCCAAGCTGGCCTGGAGACTCACGTGTGGTGGGCTCGCCTTCCAGAGACAACCAGCCGAAAGAGGAGCTGGCGTTGGAGATATCGGAGAGGGTCCGGCGGGCCAGCACAGCCGGCACTGGTGGCTTAGGGACGTCATAGCCGTCTTCCTCATTTTCTGATCCCTCGGGGCCAGTGCCCCCATGGCCCACGGCCAGATTCCCTTCCCCTAGAGAAAAGTGTGTACTGTTACCACCTTCTTACACACCCGTGTGCTAATACAGCTCATGGAGAGAAACCCATCAAAGTTACTGACGGTCTACCCCAGGCCAACCACCATGTGAAGCCCTGTAGCTGGAGATAAAAGAACAGAGAAAACGCAGTCTGTGCCAATCCTGAAGCTCTGCTCTCCTGAACAGGGCATCAGCTATCCCTGCCAACGGTGATGGCCACTGACACCAAAGACTCGGCGCTATTTTATGGTACCCGTTCAACATTGCTATCGACATGTCACCTTGGAGCACCAGCTGAAGAACCTGTGTGTGCTGCCTTCTTGGACTTTCCACTTGGGAAGCTAGTTGATATGGGAATAGAGTGTTCACCACCCACACACAAAAGAATTTCATCAATGCTAAAAAGCAAAGGAAATAAAAGGGGGCTGTCAGCACTGCAGGCCCAAGCCCCATAACCCTGAATGTCTCTAGGCCCTGGAAGGATGAAAAGGGAACTCGCTGTGGGAACAGGAAATGAAAGAGAGGAGAGGGTTTTGCTGCCCATGGATCAAAGATATTTTACAAAGGAAATTATTTAAAAGACATTTTTGCTAAGATCAAGCTGTCCCAAATGGCCAAATATTACAGGTTCATTCCTATGACACAGCCATGACTTTCCAAGTGGTAGGACAGCTACTCACCGAAGGAGCTGCTCTCCGTGGCCAATGGCGTCGCCTGGGACTGGATATTATACATTGCTTCGTATGTACAGCTGTCGATCGGCTGGTCACAGTCACACACTCTGAAGCAGAAGGAACGGGGCAGATGATCTTCACAAGAGAACTCTGTCCCCTGCAAACTTATTAACGCGTGTCTGCTCTTCACTATTCTAGAGCCAGAGTCTATCAGGACAACACATACTCCTTTTGCCAGGATCACTAACAAATGTCCCAAGACCGACTCTTCCGATGCATGATAGATGAGTGTTTTTTTAAGTGACCGTGACGAAGTGTAAGTGGGATCGCCTATAATAGCTGGAAAAGACCAAACACTAGGGGCTGCACACAACCGTCCGCTAAGCAAGTGAGTGGTGTCACCCCTGCTCCCAGATGGGACTGTCATGAACGTACCGTGAACTCTGGGCGGTCTCCAAAGGCCGTTTCCCATCTGGCTTTGGAAGCCCCAGAGGCCTAGAGGAGGGGGTCATATATTCTGTGTCCTCCTCGCTTTCACACTGCTCCCCGGGGGGCAGCTTTGGCACAGGAAGAGGCCTGGAAGATGAAGAATAAAAGAGAAAGAAATAGAAAACAACTAATAAGCTACAAAACGTGCAAGTAAGAAATGAGTGCCTTCAACCCAGGCCATGACTCAAATCCAACAGAGAGAACGGATGCCACCTTGGGAACTACTACTCCTTCCGGCCAAGAATGGTCATTATTACAAAAGGCACTACCAGATCTCTGCTCTCAGCTGACCACAGATGCAGTTGCGCTGAGCTGGGCTGCAAATGGGGCCAGTACTTGATACTCTTGAGTCTCCGTCCCCAGGTAAGTCGGGAGTCCCCATCCTCTATGCTAGGAACCCGTACCGAGTCCCCATTCTAGAATCTACCTACAGTTTCAGAGAGTTTACAGCTTGTCAAAAGCCTTCTCGTTCGTTATCTCATAGTATAAACACCTTTTCTCCTCGTTTGATGTAAGAACCATCTGAAATAAAAGAGATCAGGTGCCTTGCTAGCTTAGCACCAGATCTGAGACCAGACTTCCCATCCTGACTCCTGCTTCAGGGATCCCACCATTTTACCCAAAGGGCGTACAAGCTCTCACCCAGAAACTTTTGAACCAAAACTTCTCCCACTACCCACCCCCGACACCGGACAAAGACAAAAATAACAAGAAAACAAGACAAAACAAATCCACAAATTAAGAAACACGCACATGTACACAGGCACACAGACACAATGGCTACCAGGAATGTGAGTTAAAGAGAGCATCTCCCCCGTCCCCTTTACACTGTCTCCATGCATCTGAAGCACTCTGTAACCAGCAGGAGCACCTACGGGGTTTGCTTGTGTTTACTCAATGTTTGTTTTTCCCAATTATAAAAGCAGCAGCTGATTATAAGACACCTAAATGCCAAGGAAACCTAACACAAACAATCCCTATAACATAACCGGAGATTTTGTTTTTCTCATGTCCTTGCGTTACTTTCTTTGCACACGGCATGCTCAAGGTTTTGAGGTGGAACTGTACTAGTATCTACAATTTACTCTGAAATGTGTCCCAAAAGATAGACTTATGGATGGACAGAAGTACAAACAGAGCAGTGCCTGGCGGGCTCAGTCATGGAGCATGGGATGCTTAATCTCAGGGTTGTAGGTTCAAGCCCCACACTGGGTGTAGAGATTATTAAAGGAAAAAAAAAGATAGATAGAAATGCGTGATCAAACAAGGATAAAAAAAAATGCTGTCAGGACGGGGCGCCTGAGTGGATCAGTGGGTTAAAGCCACTGCCTTCGGCTCCGGTCATGATCCCAGGGTCGTGGGATCAAGTCCCGCATTGGGCTCTCCACTCTGCGGACAGCCTGCTTCCTCCTCTCTCTCTCTGCCTCTTTGCCTACTTGTGATCTCTGTCTATCAAATAAATAAATAAAATCTTTAAAAAAAAAAAATGCTGTCAGGAGAACCCAGGCGGGGAATATATGGATGGTCACGGTGAAAATCTGTCACCCTGACTTTATGCTTGACACTTTTCATAATAAATTGTTTGTGGGAAATACCTATAAAGATTAAGGAAAAATACCACGTATTGGGGAAAATATAGGGAAATGGATACTTTCTTACATAGTTTTAGAAATAAGAAATTAGTAAAACTTTTCTGGAGTGTAATTTCCCAAAAATACATAACCATACATGCATACCCTTGGACTCAGAAATTCCATTTCTAAGAATTTTCTCTAAGAAAATAATTGAGAATATTCACTACAGTACTATTTATGACACTGAAAAAAAAAAACCAACAGGTGAGAACCCATCAAATAATAATGTACTGAATAAAGAAACTTTAAAAAAAAATTTGAGGGACAGAAAAAGAGGGAGAGTGTGAACATGTGCACATGGCGGGGGGGGGTGCGGGGAGGTGAGGGACAGAGGGAGGGAGAGGGAAGGAAGGAAGAATTCTGAAGTGGACTCCGTGCTGAGCTTGGAGACTGATGTGGGGTTTGATCTCATGACCTGAGCCAAAACCAAGGGCTGGACACCTGACCAAGTGCACCACCCAGACGCCCCAATAGGTGGAAATTTCAGAACCTCACCCACAATAGTGGATAGAACAGCCAGACAGAAGCACAGAAACAGTACTTAAACAACACATAAACCGATCAGATCTAACAGATATAAACACGACACTCCACTCAACAGCGGCACACATTCTTCTCAAGGGCACAGAGACAGTTTCTAGACAGTATGTGAGGCCACAATTAAGTCTTAACAAAATTTTTTTTTTCTTTTTAAAGACTTTATTTATTTATTTGACAGAGAGAGATCACAAGTAGGCAGAGAGGCAGGCAGAGAGAGAGGAGGAAGCAGGCTCCCTGCCAAGCAGAGAGCCCGATCCCAGGACCCTGAGATCATGACCTGAGCCGAGGGCAGAGGCTTAACCCACTGAGCCACCCAGGCGCCCAGTCTTAACAAATTTTAAAACACGCAAAGTATCTTCTCTGACCACGATCTCATCAAATTAGAATATCAGTAACAAAAGTGAGACTGAAAATTCCACAAAATTGTGAAAATTAAATAATACACTTTTAAACAGCCAAAGGATCAAAGAAGAAATTACAAAGGAAATAGAAAACACTTAGAGGTGAATGAAACAAAAAAACATGGTGCACCAAAACCTAAAGCAGTGCTTTATTTATAGCATTGATGGTTACGTTAAAGATAAAAAAAGATCTCAAATCAATCTAACTTTACAACTTAAGGAACTACAAAAAGAATCAACTAAACCCAAGGCTAGTGGAAGGAAGGAAGCAATGAACACTAGAGCAGAAGTATATAAAATACAGAGAAATTGGGGTGCCTGGGTGGCTCAGTCAGTGAGGCGAATGCCTTTGGCTCAGGTCATGATCTCAGGGTCCTGGGATGGAGCCCCGCATCAGGCTCCTTGTTCAGCGGGGAGCCTGCTTCTCCCTCTCCCCCTGCCTGCTGCTCTGCCTACTTGTGCTCGCTCTCTCTGTGTCAAATATATACATACAGAGGAGGAAAAAAAATATCCCACAACAACAGAGAAAAACCAATGAAACCAAAAGTTAGTTCTTCAGAAAGAGCAACAAAACTGACAAACTTTATCTAGATGGATTAGGAAAAAAAGAGAGAAGACTCCAATTACTAAAACTCAGAAATTGGAGACATTACTACCAATTCTACGGAAATAAAGAAGATTTTAAGAAAGTACTATGAATAGTTATATGCCAAAACAATGTGTAACTTAAATGGACAAATTCCTAGAAACACAATACTTCCCAAGACTAAATTACAAAAATTGAGAATTTGAAAAGACTTATAGGAGATGAATTCAGTTGTCCAAAACCTGCCAACAACAATAAGCTGTGTACCTGACAGCTTCTCTGGTGAAAGCGACCAAATGTTTAATACAAAACGAGTACCAATTCTTCTTTTGGAAAGACTTGGGAGAGAGAGAGAACATCACACGAGTGGAGGCAGAGGGAGAAGAAGGCTCCCGCTGAGCAGGGGGATCATGACCTGAACTGAAGGCTGATGCCTAACTCAATGGACCACACAGGCACGCCACCAATTCTTTTCAAATTGCTCCAAAGACCTGAAGAGGGAACTCATTCTGTGAGGATGGCACAATCATGACACAAAGCCAGACAAGGACACTACAAGAAAACAACACACCAATGTCCCTTATGAACACTGATGCAAAAGTCCGCAACAAAATACCAGCAAAAAGAATTTAGCAGCACTTAAGAAGGATTACACACCATTATACATCAGTGGGACTCATACATGGAATGCAAGGATGGCTCAACAAATGAAAGTGGATTAATATAAATACAGCAGGACAACAAAAGGGAAAAAAACCCCACACAATCATCTCAGTTGGCGCAGAAAAGCATTTGACAATATTTAACACCTTTTTATGACAAAAACACTCAACTAAATAGGAATAAAAGTACCTAAACATAACGAAAGCCATATATGAAATGCCCACAGCAAGCATCATATGCAACGGTGAAAGAGTAAAAGCTTTTCCTGAAGGATCAAGAACAAGGTGATCATGTCCACTTCACCATTCCTGAGTACTCAAGAGAGTACTGAAATTTCTTTTTCTTTTTTTTTTCTTTCTTCTTTTTTAGATTTTATTTGTCAGACAGAGAGCAAGCATAAGCAGGGGGAGCGGCAGGGAGAGGGAGAAGCAGGCTTCCCGCTGAGCAGGGAGCCCGATGCAGGACTCGATCCCAGGACCCCAGGGTGACCGAACAAGCCACCCAGATGTCTCAGTACTAGAATTTCTAACCAGATCAACAAGGCAAGAAAAATAAAAGGCAATCATATCAGAAAAGAAGAAAAATTATCTCCCTGTTTGTAGATGATATGATCTCATATATAGAAAAGCCTAAAGATGCCACAAAAAGGGCATGGGAAACAGTATGGTGGTGTCTCAAAAAATTAAAAATAGAATTACCATAGGATCCAGTAATACTACTTCTGCGTATATATTCAAAAGAATTGAAAGTAGGGCCCTGACCAGTATCTGTTCACCCACATTCACAGCAGCATCACCGCAACAGCTAAAACGTGAAAGCCATCCCAGTGTCCACCCACTGATGAATGGATAAGCAAAACGTGGTACAGGAGTCACCCTTTATCTGCAATTTTAATCTTCTGTGGTTTTACTTACCCACAGTCAGCTGTGGTGTGGAAGTAGATGATCCTCCTTCTAATGTATTGTCAGAAGGTCAACAGTAGCCTAACACTACGTCCAAATGCCTACATCACCCCCCTCACTTCTCATCAGCGGCACCTTACCTGACATGACCATGAGAAGGGGGAGTATAGTACAGTATTCTGAGAAAGATCACATTCATACAACTTCTGTAGTAAACTGTTCCAACTATTCTTTTTTTTTTTTTAAAGGTTTTATTTATTTATTTGACAGACGGAGATCACACAAGTAGGCAGAGAGGCAGACAGAATGGGGAGGGGAGAAGCAGGCTCCCTGCCGAGCAGAGAGCCCGATGTGGGACTCGATCCCAGGACTCTGGGATCATGACCCGAGCTGAAGGCAGCGGCTTAACCCACTGAGCCACCCAGGCGTCCCTGTTCCAACTATTCTATTTTATTATTGTTGTTGCTAATCTCTTACTGTGCCTAATTTATAAATTAAACCTTACCATGTACATATGTATGTATGTAGGTACAGAAAAATAAACACAGTGTACATACAGGGTTCAGTACTATCCTTGGTTTCAGGCATTCAGGGGGCCTTGAAAGGTATCCCATGCAGATAAAGGGGGGGCACTACTGTATATACATACACTGGAATATTACTTGCCTTAAAGAGGAAGGAAATTCTGCCATATTCACAAAAAGATAAATACTGTATGGTTGCACTTACAGGTGGTATTTAAAGTAGTCAAAATCCGGGACGCCTGGGTGGCTCAGTTGGTTAAGCGGCTGCCTTCAGCTCAGGTCATGATCCCAGCGTCCTGGGATAGAGTCCCACATTGGGCTCCTTGCTCGGCAGGGAGCCTGCTTCTTCCTCTGCCTCTGCCTGCCACTTTGTCTGCCTGTGCTCTCTAGCTCTCTCTCCCTCTCTCTCTCTGACAAATAAGTTAAAAAAAAATAACAATAATTTTTTAAAAATAAATAAATAAAGTAGTCCAAATCCTGAAGACAAAGCCTAACGGTGCCTGCCAGGGGCCAGGGCAGGGAAGGACAGGGAGCAACTGCTCAGTATGCACAGAATTTCAGTTTTACAAGATGAAGAGTTATGAGCACGGATGATGGTGATGGTTGCATAATGTGAATGTACTTAATACCACTGACCCATACACTTCTAAGAACGATGGTATATGTATACATTTTTAGAGAGGGAGAAAGGGAATGGGGGAGGGACAGACAGAGAGAGAGAGAGAATCCCAAGCAGACTCCGTGCCCTGCAGAGCCCAGCAAAGGGCTCAATCCCACAGCCCTGAGATCATGGCCTGAGCAGAAACTAAGAGATGCTTAACCGACTGAGCCACCGGGTGCCCTAAGATGGTGTATTTGGTGTGTACTTTACCATACATACTAAGAATTAAGAATCAAACTTAAAAATTATAAGAATGATTAAGAATTTTTTTTTTAACAGAAGCCAACAAAACCAAAACTGCTTCTTTGAGAAGATTAATAAAATCACTAAGCCCAGGAAGGCTGATCGATGTACACAGACATAGAGAAAATAGAAAGGAAGAGACCAAAACAGACAATCTAGTTTTGAGCTGATACAAACATAGATTAGCTTATACTTTCTTCCTCAGGCCACCCTGGGCTCCCTATGCTCTGTGCGGAGGCCGTCAGTCAGTGGGAGCGCGTCCGCTGTGCAGGCCGTGGCCTTGTACTTACCGGGCGGCCAGAGAGTAAATGGCATTGGCCGATGCGGAAGGTTTGATTTTGGGGTGCTCGCACTCTGAACCTGCTAATGGGCTGTTATTCACATTCTGGAAAGAAAAGTGAGAAAAAGAACCTTCTTAACATGACTCAGTGTCTCCTCTTTCTTTTCCGACCCCATCAAAATAGTAAGAACAGTAGCACAGACCCAGACCCCGCTCTCAATGCCACTCACGCGTTACTACATCTGATCAAAAGCAGAGCTGCTTTCAGGCTCTGAACACAGTTTAAATGTCAGGGCGAGGAAGAGATCTAAAAAGAGCCAAGGAAATGGAGGGTTTTGTTTTGATTCTAGAAGATTTGAGGAAATTGGCTGTCTATCCAAATACCCTTTCTAGCTTTAAAAACCTACACCTCTTTCTACAGTCACCAGAAAGCCAGACCTAATTCATTCTCATGAATTAGATGGCCTGTCACTCAATGTCACTTTAAGTGACCATCCCCCTTCTCTCGCCACCAAGCAGCAGCACCCAGTTCACGTGAGGGTTCCACAATACTCCTCAACTTCACTGCTCACAGGTTATTTTCTCCCTGTCTTTTCTTGTTTGTCTGAAGGGGACTGGCAGCATTACTATGTAGTTATACTGCTAATTAACCTTCAACTGTTTGTAGCACATAAGAAATAACACTGCTCACATACACAAGAGAAAGCAGGTCAATGAAATGTGCACCAGCGCATTCTCCCTCTTGCTTACTTTGCGCCATAACTCTCCCAAACTCACCGGCCCCTCCTTCATCCTCCAAGGGTCTCCCTCAGAATCAGCACAGCTCGCTCTCACCAGCGTTCCAGATCTCTGCTCAGAAATGTACCCCATCTCTACCCCAACATCAACTGTCTCAATACCCCCTTTTTTCTGCTCTTTTTCTCCATAGCTCTCATTAGCATCCAAGGTCCTTTGTTTTATTAACTTACCATGTTTGTCTTTACTCCATTAGAATGTAAATTTTGTGAGGGTAGGATTTTTTTTGTGGAGCGCATACACAAATGAACCAACAAAAGAACAAATAAACCTCCCCACCCCCAGGTCTGGACCCCTTATCATGCTTATACAATAACCACTAACCTTCTCTCAATCTACTCTCTTAGCAATCCATTTTTGCATACTACTGGACTTCTCTCTGTAAACCATCATTTTTGCTCATGTCACTCCCCTAATTTAAAATCTTCAAATGCTCATATCCTACCAAATAAATTCAAACTCTTTTGGCCTTGATAGGATTTTCAAGGTCCTCCAATCTAGTACTAATGCC
The DNA here is from genome assembly GCA_003697995.1 of Taxidea taxus jeffersonii. NCBI lineage: Eukaryota > Metazoa > Chordata > Mammalia > Carnivora > Mustelidae > Taxidea > Taxidea taxus. The sequence goes on from RCUC01135533.1 coordinate 23,963, forward strand.
CCTTTCTAGACCTTGTCCCTCCTCTGACATACAAAACTTCTGCTCCACTCAAATTAAACTACTTCTAGTTCCACAATATACCTCAAGCATCTGTCATTGTACTCGTGACCTTCACACTATTCACTTTGGAAAGAACGCTCTGAATTCAAATGTCATTTGTTCCATAAAGCCCCCATGATTGCTCTCATTTCTCATGATTTCCTCATTATTTGGAAATAATCTCTCCTTTCTCTACAACTTCAATACTTTTATTATAATACTCACTTACACTATATGAATCCAGCCATACACACACACACACACACACACACACACACGCAGGTGCACACGTGTACCTATCGCATTATTGGCAAACACGCTTTATCTGTTCTAGTAGTACACTTCTTGAGGGTATATATACACACGCCTGAGGACAGGGATGTTTCATTGTCTCAGAATCCTGCACAAAACCTATCACAAAACCCTGACCCATTCAACGTCATGCAAAAGTATTTGTTAATAGGCAAAAAAATGTCAGAAACAGGACTCACCATGGAGGTATCCACACTGAATGTGCTTCCAAGCCTGGACACATCCACTCTGGGTTCCATTTGTGAGGGCAATGAAAATGGGAGTGAGTGCCTGTTGGTTAATTCTCTACCTGTCCAGGGGTCGCTAGAGTTGGGGGCAACCACTGGTACTTTGGGGATTGGCCGAGGCAGCCATGATTCCCCAAGGCGGCCAGAGGGAACAGGGGGCAGTTTTTCTCTGGATGAGCAGTCGCCCGGTGTACAAGGCAAGGGACGTCTCTGAGGCCGGGATTCTGCTCCAACAGAATATGGCCGGTCTGGAGGGGGTGGTGGTGGAAGATCTCGAAGTGTGGGAGGTATTGGTAATGGTTTGTCCTTATGAAGGGAGCCAGAAGCTACCTGTGAAGCATAAGGAAAGCAAATCAATCAAAACCTACTTACCTAAAAAACAAAAAAAAACCCCACTATAATCCACAAGGCTATAATCCACAACAAGGAATCAGAAGACTGTAGAAATGGATAACGTCTTACCTTAGAAGTAGTTCCAAGACCAGAAGCACTTGCAGGAAGAGACACCCGCTGTTGCAGAAGGTCAAGTCGCGGCGGCACTGGGGGAAGGGAAGCTTGTGGGGCCATTGAAAACGGAGAAGGAGGCCGTTCCACCTGACACACATAAAATTTCCCAATAGGTTATTCTTGTATGAGGGAGTGGCATCTTTCAATTCCTCCTAAAGCAGTAGACAGCAAGTACTCTGAACACTGTTAGCACCAATGGGTCAGGCTTCCTGAGTTATTTCTGCATCACCATAAGAGGGCGCTCTCAATCACAGAACTACCACGCAGATCCAAGCTACAGGCAAGTATGGAGAAATGGCTCTGCTACAAAAAACTTCCTAGCTCACAACTGAAAACAAATATTACAACTTTCCATCTCCTCCTTTTCAGAGAAAGAAAAAATATTTTCAAGATCAAAAAGAAGGACCCATATAAAAAGGAAGGAGCTGACACTAACCTCTCAACAAATCATGTGGAAAAATAACATTTAAGGCACAGAACAATGAGAGAGATCAAAGATGAGAAATTCTCCGTGGCTTGTTAGGATAGAAAAAAGAAAAAAATAAAGACATTTAGAGGAAAAGAGTCAACAGAATCAGTAAAAAGCATCTCAAGTCCTCCTGAAGAAATGTTATTTCAAATCAGTAATTTAAAGGAATTAATATTTCCCATCAATTTGTGTTCTTAAAAAATGAGGTGCCAAATTAGACGAAGCAATACATGTATAACTTCTCCCATTTCCGAGCCTGCAGCATGGTGATGAATGGCTGGTAAGCTTGTCCAGGCAAGCTATCAAGAGATCTGCATAATTCATACAAAATGCTACTTGGCATTTGCGTTCTCTCCCAGGAAGCAATACGGATGGAAGATAGGCAAATATGTATTACGAGCACTTATGTAAGATGACAGAAAGATACCCATTCACATACTTAGGCCTATCATTAATGCTGGGTGGTAAATGAAGGCAAAGATAGCCCTCATCATTAGCTACCTGCTTTTACTCATGCTTAAGGAAAAAGGCTCTGTGTCACTGGTGCGTGAGTGATGCAGCATGAACAGTTAGACACCTCAAGGCTTCTGTGAGAAGTTATTAGGCTAATTGTCACTTCATCCATTTCTAGCTAGTCACTGTGTCTTGCTGATTCTTCTATGAAAGAGCCTCATATCTTTTTTTAAAGATTTTATCTGACAGAGAAAGACACAGCAAAAAAGGCAACACAAGCAGGGGGAGTGGCAGAGGGAGAAGCAGGCCTCCCCAGAGGAGGGAGCCCAATGTGGGGCTTGATCCCAGGACCCTGGGATCACGACCTAAGCTGAAGACAGATGCTTAACGACTGAGCCACCCAGGCGCCCCAAAAGAGTCTCATATCTTGATCTGCCTCTTCATTCTGCTTACCAACTTCAGATCTGATTTATTAAAACCACCTTCTTGCAATTCTCCCAAATTCTGGTTTCTTATCTCACCAAATCCGTTTGCTCGCCATTACCAGCTGAGCCATCCTCAGACTATGCAAAGTTCATCGATCCGTAACTCCCACTCTCCCTACCAGTCTCGACTGTGCAATTCCTACCCCCTTGCCTTTGTTCAGGTTGTTTCCCAATTGGAAAAAAGCCCTCTCTGCCTTTTTTTTTTTTTTTCCAGGATTTTATTTTTAAGTGATCTCTACACTCAACCCAACGGGGGGCTCAAACTTGCAACCCCAAGATAAGAGTCACACATTCCACTGACTGAGCCAGCCAGGGGCCCCTCTGCCTACAACCCCTCTCACCATCTATGGCTCATTCCTCTTCCTGAAGTGCAGAGGGCTGAGCTTATTACACTCTTTGTGGCTCAACATCGTAACCTATCCTTGCACCGTTCTTTTATTACAGCAGATAATCAAGTTGCGGAAAAAGATAAAAAACACAAGTGGAGAGGAAATGATCAGAGAAATACCACAAGAATGGTTCTATGACTGAAGGTACATAAATATCCACATAGAAAGGGTTCACTGGGGACGCCTGGGTGGCTCAGTTGGTTAAGCAGCTGCCTTCGGCTCAGGTCATGATCCCAGCGTCCTGGGATCGAGTCCCACATCGGGCTCCTTGCTCGGCAGGGAGCCTGCTTCTCCATCTCCCTCTGCCTCTACCTGCCACTGTGTCTGCCTGTGCTTGCTCTCTCTCTCTAACAAATTAAAAAAAAAAAAAAAAAAAGAAAGGGTTCACTGCATAGCCAGCCCAATGAAGGGAAAAAAACCATGACAAACAAGGAAACAAACCAAAATGCACCTTTATGTTTTCAAGGAATCAAGCATAAGGAGAATAACCTAAAAGCTTCTTGGATAGCAGGAAAGGGGGCACCAAATAGCAAAAAAACACTAGAACCTAGAAGTGAAGTGAAGCCATAACAATTTTTAGAGTTTTTTAACAACCTAGTGTTGTGTAACTAGTCAGTATGAAGGTTGAACAGACATCTAAGGTATCAAACGTCTCAAAAGCTTTCTCTCTCACCTTTCTGAGGACATACTTCACCCACAAAAGGGTGAAAGAGCCTTCTTTAAAGGAAGATGCAAGAAAGAGGAAACCGTGGGAGCCGTGTTTCCCATGTCACCGTAATATGTTATGTACTGTCTACTGTATTTAGAAAATTTACTTCATAGAAAATTATACTGAAGAGGATGTCACACAGCTTGGTAAGACCTGGTCATGACAGGTACAAACAGAAAACTAAGAAGATAAAAATAAAGCTACTTGGGGTGCTCGGGAGGTTCAGTCGGTTAAGCATCCAACTTGTCATTTCGGCTCAGGTCATGATCTCACAGGGTTGTGAGATGGAGTCCTGAGTCTGGCTCCCGGCTCAGTGGGGAGTCTGCTGGAGATTCTCTCCCTCTCCCTCTGCTTCTCCCCCCGGCCCCGCTCGTGTGCTCACACGCTCTCTCAAATAAGTAAAATCTTAAAAAGAAAAAAGAAAAAAAAATTTATATATACATATATATATAGCAATTTTCCCAGGAAAAGCAGAAGGTCGTATGAGAAAACAAAAGCAATTATATCATATTGTGTTGCTTGGAACAGCAAGGAGCAAAATCATTTACACACCAAATAGCAATTTGGGCCCCCACCCCCAGCAAAAAAAAACAACATTCAAGTAACCATATGGGTAGACAAGGTGTAGGAAGGAGGGAGATAATCAATCCTTTTCTACAACACCTGAAGTGAACAGATGACAGACGCTGAAGAGGCAAGAGAAAGCACTGCAAGTATACGGTGTGAAAGGTGTTAAGAACCCATAAATCTGAGTAGGGCCCACAGAGGAACTGAAGGTGGCAGAGGCTAGGAGCCAAGGTTTCTGCCAGCCTTCTAGCAAGTCTTTTAAACTTACCAAATAATCCACATGCGTTTGTCATTTAGATTTTGTAATAAGTACATTCACTGCATTAAAAACAAATCGCAATAAAACAGCAACAGGAGTGCCTGGGTGGCTCAGTGGGTTAAGCCTCTGCCTTCGGCTCAGGTCATGATCTCAGGGTCCTGGGATCGAGCCCTGCATCAGGCTCCTTGCTCAGCGCAGGGAGCCTGCTTCCCCCTCTCTCTGCCTGCCACTCTGCCTATTTGTGCTCTCTCTCTGACAAATAAACAAAATCTTAAAAAAAAAAAAGCACCTGCCCACAGCTACCCCGGATGTGACAAGTCAGGTACCCTGCTAGTCTCATACACCTTTAGAAGTGATTTTAGGACAAAAACGTGGGGATACATTTTAGTTATCTACTTAAAAAAGTTAAATATTTTATAACAAATTTAATTCATACGAAGAATAATACACACCCACGTAGCACCTACTGAACAACTAAGAAATGCAAGAGCACTGACTACAAAATTCCCATCGCCCTTCCCCTAATTATATCCTTTCCTCCATCAGAGTTTAAATGTATATTCACTTTCATCCAGCAGTTCCACTGCTAGGAATTTACCCTACAGACCTGAAAAGAGTATCAGTCTGTGTAAGTCTGGAAATAATATGAACGTCCATTAAGAAACTAAATAAATTATGGAATAGCCAAGTGACAGCACCATGTACGAAGCTGTTTTTTTCTGTATTTGAAATTCTACAGTGTCCGTTTATGACTTTTATTTAAATGAGTAAATTTAAAATCATTCAAACATGGGACACCTGGGTGGCTCAGTTGGTTAAGCCGCTGCCTTTGGCTCAGGTCATGATCTCAGGGTCCTGGGATCGAGTCCCGCATCGGGCTCTCTGCTCCACATGGAGCTTGCTTCCCCCTCTCTCTCTGCCTACTTGTGATCTCTCTCTGTCAAATAAATAAATAAAATCTTGGGATGCCTGGGTGGCTCAGTTGGTTAAGCGGCTGCCTTCGGCTCAGGTCATGATCCCAGTGTCCTGGGATGGAGTCCCACATCGGGCTCCTTGCATAGCAGGGAGCCTGCTTCTCCCTCTGCCTCTGCCTGCCTCTCTGTCTGCCTGTGCTCGCTCTCTCTCCCTCTCTAACTAATAAATAAATAAAATCTTAAAAAAAAAAATCGTAATAAATAAATAAAATCTTAAAAAAAAAATCATTCAAACAAATCAGCTATGGGTAAAGGGTTCCTTTTCTTTTCTTAACAGCCCTACAGCACTTAGAGTGTGGACCCAATATCTACAACAGCATATGCTGTCTGCCTGTGGTAAACTGTTCCACCCGCATGCATGCTTTCTTCTCAAATACAACAACCAGCTCTCTTCGTGGGCCTTTGTTTCAGATTTCTTATCTCACTCAATACTTACAGCACCCAATAAAGAGCCTCTTACCCAGCATAATGGACACCTTGCAAAAATACTATGTTTACTATAAAATCCTCAAATATCCCAGAAAGTCCAAGTCCTCGAAACTTGTGCCCTCAGAAATTACAGCAATTCAGTGGGTAGTCAATTTTTCCCCAATGCATGTTAAGAAAAACTTTTTTACAACCAATTTTTTTAGAGAAATAAGGTGATACTACACATAGTATACAATTATTTTTTAAACTTAGTATTAGACAGGGATGCCTGGGTGGCTCAGTTGGTTAAGCGGCTGCCTTCGGCTCAGGTCATGATCCCAGGGTCCTGGGATCGAGTCCCACATCGGGCTCCTTGCTCGGCAGGGAGCCTGCTTCTCCCTCTGCCTCTGCCTGCCACTCTGCCTGTGCTCGCTCCCGCTCTGACAAATAATTTAAAAAAAACAAAAACAAAAAACTTAGTATTAGACAATTTTCCACTTAAGTACATGTACACTGAGTATACGTACACTAAACTCATTCTGCAGGGCATTCCATTATGGGGACCATAGTAGGTAGAATGAGGATTCCCTATCCCCTAGCCCCAAGATGTTTATTCACACCCCAAAACCCAGAAACTGAGTATGTCATTTTACTTGGTAAAAGGGACTTTGCTAACGTGACTGAGGGTATGGATCTTGAGATGGGGGAATTATCCTGGACTATCTGGACAGGCCCAATCTAATCACATGAGTGCTTGAGAACTTGTCTGAAGGTTCTAGCAGGGGAGTGCAGCCGACCGAAGACCAGTCCTCTCCTCTATCAGGAAAGGTCGTCCTCTTCGACCGAGCGCGCAGCTTCAGGAGGGACACAGATCCCATAGCTAATGTGTGATGGAAGGGGACACCTGCCTTGCCAGCCAGATCAGCCAAATCACCCTAGTGGATCAGTGGGGTGACAGATGTTGCAGCCATATCACCCTCATATCCCACGTGAGTCCTTAAAAGCAGAGAACCTCAGACAGAAGGCAGAAGGAGGAGGAAAGAAATCTAGGAGCCAAAGAGTGTGGCTGACTACTAGAAGCTGGGATACCATGAGCGGACGGCCAGCAAGGACATGGGGATCTCAATCCTACAGCTGGCAAGGAACTAAACTCTGACAAATCCAAATAGAAAAGGAACTGGGTCTTCCCCTAGGCCTACAGGAAGAACTACAGACCTGCATACACCCTGATCTAGCTAGAAGGCACATGTGTTGGGCTTCTGACCTTTAACACTGTCACAGAATAAACTTGTGTTGCTTTAAGCTGCTAAATTTGTAGTAATTTGTTATGGCAGCAACACAATACAAACACATGGACGTATCATGATTTCTTACTGCTGGACATGTGAGTTGATTCGAATTTTTCATTACTGCAAATAATGCTCTAAGAACTGGATCTGTATATTTGGGTGCTTATCTGAGGATTTCTTTAGGATAAATCCCTAGAATTGGAATTGCTAGTTCAAACTGTGACCATTATACATTTTGATAGATGTCAAACTGTCCTTCCAAAAGATGGGCTAATCTGTACCCACATCAACACTGAATGTGATGCCTGTTTCTCCACAATAAGTACTATCCATCTATAGAATTTCATGAAGAGAAAAGGGTAATTTTAATTTTAAATAAATATAGCCAGAAAAAATCACTTATCTCAGTATTCAGCTTCCCTAATACTCCAGGAGTTACCAATAAATTTTCATCAGTGAACAGAAAGAAATCTATGTAAGAACATACAAAACTGCTTTAGAGGTCAAATTAATCTTTTTAAAAATTTTATTTACTTATTTGAGAGAGAGAGAAAGGGACAGCATGAGAGAGGAGTGAAGGGAAAGGCAGAAGCAGACTCCCTGCTGGGCAGAGAGCCCGATGTGGGACTTGATCCCAGGACCCCAGGATCATGACCTGAGCCGAAGGCAGACGCTTAACCAACTAAGCTACCCAGGCACCCCTCACACTAACCTCTTAAAATGGACCCAAAGAACCTGTTATAAGGGGCCAAAACTTTAAAAAAATCTGTCCACTTCAAAAAACCAAAAATGTACTACTCATTCCAGTCTTCCTCAACTACCTGCTATTGATAAAGCACAGATTTATTAATTCCTGTTCTGAAGTTGTTTCAATTCCCAAACATTCAAAGTAATTACTATGTGTTCAATTTTGCAGTCAAATGCTCTACCACTGAGCTATACCCCCATATGTGCTCAATTTTGAATAGTAAATTACAAATGAGACATGGCTCTTGCCTTCTATAATTTATAATATACCAGGAAATACATTTAATAAAATATTACGAGGTAGTTAAGTTCTATGGCAGACATACTCAGCGTCTCAGAGACACCTGGATAGACCTAGAAATGATGTGTATGTAAACACATGGGAACTGGGGGTGAGGGAAGCAGGAAAAGTCTGGAAAGGTGTCCTAGGAAATGAAAACTCAACTAACTTACAAAGAAACTACTAAGGGGCACCTGAGAGGTTCAGCTGATTAAACATGTGACTCTCAGCTTCGGGTTGTCATGATCTCAGGGTCCTGGGATTGAACCCCACTCGGCAGAAAGTCTGCTTGTCCCTCCCCCTCTGCTCCTCCCCTTGCTCACATGCTCCCTCTCAAAAAGAAATTTTAAAATTCTTAACCAACTGAGCCACCCAGGCGTCCCGAAATTTTAAAATTCTTAAAAAAAAGGAAAAAAAAGAAAAAAAAGAAACTACCAAGACAAAAGCACAGAGATATTTTAGTGGTTTGGCCTTGCTCAACCACAAAACATAAAGCAAAAAGGATTTTAAAGGCAAAGTGCTGGAAAGGAGAATTGCTTAACCCATTAAGTAAAGAGAAGTCATCAGAGAATGAGGCAAAGGAATGGGATGGTCAGGTTTGCACTGTAGCTCTCTGGTGCTGGCAGCAGGGCAAAGAGATGATGATGACAGGCTGAAATAAGGCAGTGGCACTTCAGGACAGAGAGGAGGAGACAAACTGGATCCAATCATTTAAGAGATGAAATCTATTCCTTTTGGGGCGGGTGGTAGGGCCAAGGGAGAGGGAGAGCGAGAATACCAAAGAGACTCCCCGCTGAGCATGGAGCCTGAAGCTGGGCTTGAGCCAAGGACCCCCGAGATGATGATCTGAGCTGAAACCAAGTCGGACTCTCAACCAACTGAGCCATCCAGGGGCCTCCCCAAATCCAATCTTTCCATCTACTACGTGCCAGGCAATAAGGTACTATTAAAAAAGAAGGCTGCCGGGATGCCTGGGTGGCTCAGTTGGTTAAGCAGCTGCCTTTGGCTCAGGTCATGATCCCAGCGTCCTGGGATCGAGTCCCACATTGGGCTCCTTGCTTGGCAGGAGCCTGCTTCTCCCTCTGCCTCTGCCTGCCTCTCTGTCTGCCTGTGCTCGCTCTTTCTCTCTCTCTAACTAATAAATAAATTTAAAAATCTTAAAAAAAAAAAAAAGGCTGCCCATGAATTTATATAAAAATCCTCAACTAGAGAATCTAAAGCATAGTAGAATCTTTTGTTTGCCTTGTTTGCTTAACATCTTCAAAGGACTCCCTTCCTTCTAATTAATGAACAGATCCCTGATTTACCCTATCCACTGATGTTAGAAAATTTGATCCCATCCTTAGTCTGTATGTTTCCTCTCTTTACTAGGGCCTTTCCAGTTTGCTTAGCTTCTACCTGGTATCTCCCCTGCCACCCTCCAGTCACTTCGGTCACCATGTCTTTGGTTACTAACTATGCCTCTCTCCTCTGCAATCTAACTTTCCAGTGCCAGGATCCCCTTAGGAAAGAACACCAGAACACCAGACCCTACTCGGAGAAGCGCAATTGGGCCTCATTGTCTTATCACCTCTCATTCTCTCCAACAAGCTGAGGAAAGCCCAGTTCTAGGACACAGAGCATGGACCTTGAAGCCAGAACGTCTGGCCACAGCTATGTAATTTTCAGCCAATTCCTTAACCTTGCCGTGCCCCGGTTTCTTCATCTGCTAAACAAAAGTAAGAGTACCTACTCTTGGGTTATTTGAGTATATATGAGGACAGGATTACAGGAGTTAGGAAAAGGGAAGTACTCAGCACGGCATCTCTCACATAGTAAATGCTCAGTAAATAGTCAGCTACTATTGCTTCCTGTAGTCTGGATGTCATCAAATGCTCTCTATTCCTTTAGAACACAACTCACAACAGAGTCTGCCAGTCTCTTAACCTGAAGTCTTACCTTCGCACCAGCCAGTTCCTTCATCATAAAGAGAGAATCATCAGCTCGTTCATCATCATCGTCCTCATAATTTGGGGAGGGAGCTCCCTCGGCTCCTTGCCTCAGCAGGCTGCCACTTCCTCGAGGGTCAAACGGATCGACCACAATGGGCTCAGTACCTTTAATTTCACATCGGCAGAAAGGACAGCCCTGGCCTTCAGATTCCTGCAGAGTAAACGGGAGACGATCAAAGGCTCATCTCAAAGTATGGACAATATGGAAACACATTTCCTAAAGATGAAAAAAGAAACCAGAAGCTTAAAACCTCCCCCACAAACCAGACCATCCTTTCTCTCCGTAGAGGATACAAAACCCCCAGTTCCTCCGAGGATTACACAGTGGAGCACACAGTCTAGAGCCATACCTGCCAGGACGTGAGACAGGATGTGCACATGAGGTGTCCACAGGGCTCAATTTTCACATCCTTGTCATTTTCAGCGCATATTTTACACAACTGGAAGGTGGAGCCCATCTCACAGTATAATTCATATTGTTCCTTTGAGGAAAAAAAATTGAAGAGACTACTCAGCCAAGTGCGGTATCTGTCGAAAGAATGAATGACTGCAACCTTCAACAATGACAAGGGGAAACTAGACTGCTCCTCTCTCCACAAATTTGGCTTGTATGGAAGTGCCCCGACAGCGGTCACCATTCTCTTATGGACACAGAAAGCACACGGCCTTGGTCCTATTTCAAGTTCTTTAGAGAAACTACACACAAATAAATCCACTAGGCTAGTCAATGGTTAAGTATTCCAATGACTCCATACCACTCTACCATGAGTTGTGTCGAGGACAAAAGCTTGCCTCCAGAGACACGGTGAGGAGGTAAAACAAAATTCACCTGGGTCACTTTGATGTGGTCCTGGGGAGTTGGTTCACATAAGCCTGTCAGGTCGGGATTCTGATTCCGTCCATCTGGAAACAGATAGCTGTAAAAAGAGTAACCGGCCTTGGGGTTTTACTAAAGACAACTTATAACTGCTGACTAATACAGACAAAATAGTAGCTGGGCATTCTCTCATTTAAAAGGGCAACTGTGGGATGCCTGGGTGGCTCAGTTGGTTAAGCAGCTGCCTTCGGCTCAGGTCATGATCCCAGCGTCCTGGGATCGAGTCCCACATCGGGCTCCTTGCTCGGCAGGGAGCCTGCTTCTCCCTCTGCCTCTGCCTGTGCTTGCTTGCTCTCTCTCCCTCTCTCTCTGTCAAATAAATAAATAAAATCTTAAAAAAAAATAAAATAAAAATAAAAGGACAACTGTGTTGGGGCACTTGGGTGGCTCAGTGGGTTAAAGCCTCTGCCTTTGGCTCAGGTCATGATCCCAGGCTCCTGGGATAGAGCCCCACATCGGGCTCCCTGCTCAGCAGGGACCCTGCTTCCTCCTCTCTCTCTGCCTGCCTCTCTGCCTACTTGTGATGTCTGTCAAATAAATTAAAAAAAAAAACCTTTAAAAGGGCAACTGTGGGGGCATCTGGGTGGCTCCGTCAGTTAAACGTCCAACCCCTGATTCCAGCTCACGTCATGACCTCAGTGTGGGGAGACTGAGCCCCACACCATCAGCTTCACACTCCGCACAGGAGTCCGCTTGAGATGCTCTTTCTCCCTCGGCCCCTCCCACAGCTCATGCGCACTCTCTCAAATACATAAATAGGCTACTTTGCATAAGGTACAAAGGTAAATCTTTGTACTTATCAAAGATAAATACTTCAAAAAATAAGTAACACAGAACAGTTCCAAGAAGATATTCTCCAAACAATGATACTCCTCTAGGCCACAAGGCCACAGGCTTTATCTTTAAACTAAGTGGCTGACAAACTTTTTCTGTAAAGGGCCACACAATAAATATTTTAGACTTTGCAACCCATAGAAGTCTGTGTCCTGTATTCTTTGGTTGTTATTTTTAAGGTAACCCTTTAAAAAGGAAAACCCATCTTAGTTCCAGGCCATACTGCAACAGCTAGCTGATGGGCCATAGTTTGCCCAACCCCTATTTTAATCTATGGATGGCCACAAAATACAAATGATTAATTTATTTTTATTTTAATTAGGCTCCACACCCAGCGTGCAGCCTGACACAGGGCTCGATCTCACCACCCTGAGATCAAGACCTGAGCTGAGATCAAGAGCTGGACACTTAACTACTGAGTTACATCGGTGTCACCAAATTCTTAATTTAAGCACCATCTGTTTTTGACCAAAGGCCTAACTAACATGCCTTTGTTTACAGGGTATTTAACATGGAAAGACAACAATTTAAAAGAAATATAAGAAGAAGCAAAGCAAGCCCCTGAGACCAGCTACCAGAAAGCCCGGAGTGCCAGCCTGCTCTGATGTGTGGGGAAGCACCCCCTCCAGCCCCAACGCTGCCACAGAACACGATGGAAAATGGACTCCCCTTGTCGCTTTAAAACACAAGTAGCTTTCTGACAGCTGGTCAACTGCTAGTATTTTTAGTGCCTACCAAGCGATAATCAGTTTGCGTTCCCAAAGGAATAGCATTCTGGAGTAAGTGAGAACTTAGTCATCAATATTAGCAGAGATTACAAAAAGCCCAAAGCCTGAAGAAATACTGCCAAACCAAAATGCTTAGGGCAGATGAAGGCCACTGAGCCTGCTGTTATTTTTTTTATAGATTTTATTTATTTATTTGACAGAGAGAGAGATCACAAGCAGGCATAGAGAAGGGGAAGCAGGCTCCCCACTGAGCAGAGAGTCCGATGTGGGCCTCGATCCCAGGACCCTGGGATCATGACCTGAGCCGAAGGCAGCAGCTTAATCCACTGAGCCACCCAGGCGCCCCAAGCCTGCTGTTATTAAAAACATCTAAGCACTCTAATGTGGGCTAGCTAAATAACTGGTAACATTTCCTGTTTGTTTGTTTGTTTGTTTTTTAAAAGATTTTATTTGTTTATTTGTTAGAGAGAGAGAGAGAGAGCGCGAGCACAGGCAGACAGAGAGGCAGGCAGAGGCAGAGAGAGAAGCAGGCTCCCTGCCAAGCAAGGAGTCCGATGCGGGACTCGATCCCAGGATGCTGGGATCATGACCTGGGCCGAAGGCAGCTGCTTAACCAACTGAGCCACCCAGGGTCCCAACATTTCCTGTTAATTGGCATATTTTCAAATATAGATTTGGAAATAAGTTAACATCTGGAAAAGGAAAAAGATACAGTTTACGCATGGTAATAACTAAAGCACTAGAGAAAAACCATTTCACTCAAAGAATCCTTTTAAATAACAACAAAAGTCCTATAGAACCTGAAGGTTGAAATGATACAACCTGTTAATATGTTTCTTGAATCTTCAGTCCTGAAGACACCTAGAATCAAGTCACTAATGATTAAGTTTTATAACCCCTAAGTTCCTGTATTCCAGCAAGGGGCAAACAGCAGATACTCACAAGCCTTCCCTGAAGCCGTCAATCAGGGCTTGGAAGAGAGGTTTATTGTGAGGGATCGTCTGCAGAATGTTCCCATCAGCAGTGACATACCCAATAGCCCACTGACCCAGACGAGTGCAACTCAGCCGGAAAATGTAACTGAGAACAGAAATGAACAGAACATTTTACATGCTTTTATTACGGTGGAAGACAAGACAGAGACAAAAATCAAACGGATCATCAATAATAGATTCTATGGTGACTCCAGACCAAAAGCAAAAAATACATAAGTTCAATTCTTAAGTGGCTTGAAAGTATTTATCAAATCCTAAGCTCTGAATAAGTCACTTCCTCTAGTAAACAGACATCAATCCCAGTGCAGCAACAGGGCCACTGGGAAACTAATCCAAGATCACATTTCCTCTATTCTGGCAGAGGTCACAAAAGCATAAAATTTAGGAGAATAAACCTCTTTGCTTCCCAGCACTGACCTGCCCGGTTTGTGAATGAACTTCTGGAGCCGAGCTTTCACTTCATCGTATGTCAGGAAAGCCATGTAACCAGGATGAGTTACGGCAAGACTGTTCCAGTTCCTGAGCAAAGAGGACCAGGGCTAAGGGAACAAGAGCTCAATCAGACCACTTAGCTCAAGACATTCCACCGTCCTCAGAGCAAGAAGAACAGAAAGAAAACCACCTCAATTCTCCATTCATTGCCACAAATTTTCAATTATATGGTTACTTTGAGGGAAATATGTTTGAGAGGTAAGAACTCAGAAAAGCTAAGAAGAAACAAATATATGCTTGTAGAAAGAAATTTCATTATAAAATGAAATTCAAGACATTTTACAGAAGTTCTAACCAACAGCAGGGCCTACATGTACAACTAAGAAGTTGCAAATAAATGCTTATGCCAGTTGGCATACACCCATTATCTTTACAGAAAGAAAGAAATGAGTTCTTTCTGAAGCATCAATGCACGTCAACAATAACAGTCAAGTTTTTCAATACAATAGGCGAAAAAGCTGGAAACATACATAAATGTCCAACAACAGGAAACTGAGTAAATAGATCATATTATACCCATTTTCTGGACTTTCTACAACCATTTAAACGATGCAAAAGAAGAATATTTAAAAGAGGGATTATAAATGTGAGGAGAAGAAAGCACATTATATAGTTATTGTTTTTAACAATAAATAGATAAAAATGGAGTAGTGAGGTTTCTTTGCTTATAATTTCTACACTGACTAAAAGTACTTTTGTACAATATGTAAACTTCCAAATGTTATTTTTTAAAGAGCTCTCCCTTCAGGGAAGAAGCAACTAGTTTAGCCAACATTTAGTATCCTACCTGAAAGAGTCGTGTGAAGATGTCAAATTCAAAAACTGAAATATAATCATTGCAGGTCAGATCAATAGTGGATTTCAGAGCCATGGCCTCGAGCCCGGAGCTGATGGGATGCACTTCGTGAAGGGCCTGTCGGAAACTCTTCCAAGGGACTATTGTCCTAGATTGGGGAGCAGGGGTGAAAGGAAGGCACAGAGTGAGGTAACAGACAATGCTGTGCACTGCCACAATAACCAAGAAAGCCACATTAAGGTCTCAAAATCAATTTCAATTCTCTTCAAGAAGCTAAATTATATTTTGGATTGAGAACAGAAAGGGAATAAATAATGTATTTCTTAACTTTCTAATACGGAAATTAGTAACAGAAAAATCTTTTCCCACTATTCTTTGGCAATATGTCATAAACTAAATCCCTTTCTCATCTTTCTTCACACATCTCTTCTCTTTAGAGAAACATGGAAAGAGAGAGATTACTCTTTTTATATAAATGTCATCTGAGGCCAGGCCTTCACTAACTTAAAAGCTTACGTTTAAACTAACTTTTTAAAAGCACATAAAACATCCTGAGTTCGTTGAGGAATTCATAATCTCAAGTCCTAGACAGGAGGAAATAGGCTTAAGACACAGGAAGAACACAGTTCTGATAGGGAGGAGGAATAAATTATTAACATAAGAGTGATTAAACCCCAGATAAGCCTAGCACAAGATACTATGGGACTTCAATTTCTCAAGATCTTTACGTAAACACAAGCTCACTGACTCTGAAAAGTTTATGTACTCACTGCCTAGAAATTAAGAGATAAAGTGGCATTCTGAACTCTTCTAATGGAGTTATTAAGTTAAAAGGAACAGGGGCGCCTGGGTGGCTCAGTGGGTTAAAGCCGCTGCCTTCAGCTCGGGTCATGATCCCAGGGTCCTGGGATCAAGCCCCACATCGGGCTTTCCGCTCTGCGGACAGCCTGCTTCCTCCTCTCTCTCTCTCTCTCTGCCTCTCTGCCTACCTGTGATCTGTCTGTCAGATGGATAAATAAAATCTTAAAAAAAAAAAAAAAAGTTAAAAGGAACAAAGTCAATTTTATTCCCATCCTCTTTAACAAAGTTTTTAAATCACCAATTATTCTGTATTTTACATTTAAGCATATTTTTAAAAAGAAGGCATCTAAAGGGAAATTTATGTTAGTATCTGTATATGCAACTAAAAAGGTGTATTGTCATTTTTTTCAGTTCCTCGATCCAAAATTTCGTAGGCTATACGAGAACATTTATATTAATACTTAAAAGCACAAGTGTAATACATAAATCTGTCTATATAATTTAAAACTTCTATACAACAAAAGACAATATGAAAAAGTAGAAAACTAGCCACAGACTAGAAGATATCTGTAATGTAAGATAACTAACAATCAGTATCTTTCAATAGGAAAAAGACAAGTTACTCAGTACAGAAATGGACAAGTTAGGAACAGGAACAAGCAAGTCGGAATAAGAATCCCAACTGGTCATAACTGTGAAAAGATGCTCAATCTCCTTTGTCATTAGGAATATAAAGCAAAATACCCAAGTCACACTACCCATGTTAGCCAGACTATGGAGCTATGGAATTTATGTAGACTACTTACAGGGATATAAACTGGTATAACTACTTTGGAAAGCAATTAGGCAATATTTGGCAAAGCAGAGGACGTGAAACCCCCTGATTCAGCTATTTCATTCCTAGGCATGTAATTGTGAAGAAGCTCTTGCATATGAAGACAAATAAAATTTTGTTCACTGTGGCACAGTTTGTGAGAGCAAATAATGTGAAACATAAACATCTATTAACAGTGGAAGGGATGGGGAGAGAGACAGACAAATATTCAATATAAGAGCCTGGGTATCAGTTGAATCTGCAAAGCTTTCTTGAAAAAAAAAAAAAAAAAAAAAGAACCTCCAAAACATGGGGAGGTAGGTACAATAGTGCCCCCCTTATCTGCAACGGATACTCTGCAAAATCCTCAGTGGATGGCTGCAAAGGCAGACAGTACCAAACCCTACACATATACTATGGTTTTTCCTATACACACACCTATGATGAAGTTTAATTTATAAATTAGGCATAGTAAGACAAAAACAATAACAAAATAGAACAATTATAACCAATATACTGTAATGAAAGTTAGGTGAATGTGGGCTTTCTCTCACAGCATCTCACTGTGCTGTAGACACCCTTCTAGTCATGATGGATAAGATGCCTACAGGAGAAGATGGAGTGAGGGGAAGAACGCAAGCACTGTGACAGTGTTAGGCTACTATTGACCTTCTGCTAATACACCAGGAAGACCATCAGCTTCTGGACCACAGTTGACCTCAGGTAACTGAAACCAGGAAAAGTAAAACTGCCAATAAGGGGGGGCCTACTGTATACACACATTCACTATTTTTCTTTATGCTTTCCCATGATATAATTATTTCATTAATTAAAAAAATAAACAGGGGCACCCAGTGGGCTCACTTGGTAGACCATGCAACTCTTGATGCTGGGGTTATGATTTCGAGCCTCGCACTGAGGCCGGAATTTACATTAAAAAAAAAAAAAAAAGGTTAAAACATCAAAAAAAATTAAGCAAAAGGCCACAACATAAGCTTTAGCTCTTCACAGTTCAAATTCATTATTTTGAGGGGCACCTGGGTAGCTCAGTGGTTAAGTGTCTGACTCCTGGGTCTCAGCACAGGGTCTGATCTCAGGGTTTGTGGGCTCCAAGCTGGGAACCGATTTAAAAAACACATAAACAAAACAAACAAAAAACCCAAATTCATTATTTTGAGACTTACTTTTCCCCAAAAGCTTTCCTCCAAAATTCTGCAGCATCTGCTTTTGTAATCCGAAATGTGTCTCCTTGAAAGAGTCCACTCGGAAAGATTCCTTTTAGTTCTGCCAGCATGTGGCTGAAGATCAGGGACAGTTTGGTTAGGTTTCGCCTACAAATGATCAGAAGTGCAATAATTAAACACATAAAATTACTTTTATTTTAAATGCACTGAATTCACCATATCAGGTACATAATTAATATGAACATGAACACACACTTACAAAGAATTTCTTCAAATATACTTTCTGGCAAATATTATTCAGAGATATTTAAAACTAGGAAAGAAGAGAGGAAGGAATGTGCTGTTGACACTATTAAATACTCTGATTTTATCTTTGCTCAAAGAAGGGCTTCAGAAACTGTTTTTGTCCTAACATCATATGAAAGATGCAGATAGAATGCTGGGAAGACTGTTGCATTCACTAGGTCCACTCCTACTCCCCGCATTCAAAAAGATGTCCTATAGTAAATCAAAAATTTAACAATAAGGGGCGCCTGGGTGGCTCAGTGGGTTAAGCCTCTGCCTTCGGCTCAGGTCATGATCTCAGGGTCTTGGGATCGAGCCCCGCATCGGGCCCTCTGCTCGGCGGGAGCCTGCTTCCTCCTCTCTCTCTGCTTGCCTCTCTGCCTGCTTGTGATCTCTCTCTGTCAAATAAAAAAAAAAAAAAAAAAAAAAAAAAAATTTAACAATAACATATTTTAAGGCTTTCAATCTCAGGTTAATCAGGTCTAATACCTCTGAGTATTAACTAACATGAACAAATTTACTTTTTGAGGATGACATAGATACAATGACTCAACAAATAAAGGTACAAACTTGTACGTTGATACAATCATTCACAAACAAAAGAAATATTAAAAAAGAAAAATATACTATTTCTGCTTTGCATAAGCTATTCCGGATTTTTTAAAAAGATTATTTATTTATTTGACTGCCAGAGATCACAAGTAAGCAGAGAGGCAGGCAGAGAGAGAGGGGTTAGCAGGCTTCCTGCTAAGCAGAGAGCCCAACGCGGGGCTCGATCCCAGGACCTTGGGATCATGACCTGAGCTGAAGGCAGAGGCTTTAACCCACGGAGCCACCCAGGTGTCCCTATTCTGGATTTTTTTTTTAAAGATTTTATTTATCTGAGCTAGAGACAGGGAAAGAGAGAGAGCGTGCGTGCAAGTATACACGCATGAGTGGACAGAGGGGCAGAGAGAGGGGAGGAGGAGACACTTCACTGAACAGGGAAGCCCAGTGCGGGGCTCCTGGGGATCATGACCTGAGCCGAAGGCAGACACATAACTGGCTGAGCCACCCAGGGTCCCTGCTATTCTGGATTTTAAAGCTAATCATATCACTCATCCAAATTAAAAAATAAATTAATAAATTACAATTTTCAATTTGAATATCCAGACCTAACAAGTATTTTCACTTAAATCAGACCTTAAAAAGGTAAAGTTTTACCAAAACAATTCTTCCTATACCAAAACTGGAATGCTAGTATCCAAACCATGTGACAATTTCTACCTGCGTGCATATGCTATTGCTATGCTTTACCAATTAGTGGGCTTTATTCTAACAACCTCATAAAGATGCCACAGAGAATAATGGAGAGTTATCAAATCACTATGTTGTACAACTGAAATTAATGTAACATTCTGTGTAGACTATAATTCAATAAAAAAAAAACATGCCACATAGTACCAATTTAACACACCGGACAATGCCCCTACTTTGAGGTATGTCCTTTAATCAGATCCTTCTTTATCTTTCTTATCTTTAATGTGCTGCCACACAGAGCAACACAGACAGATGCTTTAGATACTGTTATACGCCAAACCTGCTACCATCTGTACTTATTTTCCCCTTGTCCCAATCATTAGTATTTTTATATTCAAAAGTCTATTCTTCTTTTAAGTGGATTATAAAATTTCAAGTCAATTCATGATCAAATTTGAGTACCTAAAAATTCTCTTTCATGGAGAGATTGTTCTCTTTTTTGTTACATAAAATGCTGCACCAAAGACACCAAGTCTTTCTAGCCCTGATTCTTGTGCAAAATGCTACTGAAACCTTTCTAGTCAGCTTTCAACAAATCAGCTTCAGTTCTGAGATCTGTCTTCTTGCACTTTAGCAAGTTATTCTTTCTAGTTTCCGATTTGTTTTCTGAAAGCACTACAAAAGTGATAATATATTCTTTGAAGACAGTCTAAAATAATTCCTATGCCATGTAGATCAAGTGTGAGACAGGAAGACAAGCACTTATCCAATCCCTAAGCTCCTTTAACCCATTGTCCTCCTCACACTTTGAGATCCTTCAATTATGGCTTATTAGAACTTTTTACTATTTTATCAAAAAAAGAAACAAAAAATAGACCAAGAATATATCATAGAATGGGGCATGTGGCGGGTTCAGTAAGTAGACCCTGTGACTCTTGATCTCAGGGTCATGATTTTGAGCCCCTCAGTGGAGGTAAAGATTACTTAAATATTTTTTTTAAAAGAAAGAACTATGCTAAACAGTACAGAACAATGTGTGATATGACCAGAAAGATATATATCACACTCTCAAGGTTACCACAGAGCTTCTTCTGGACTCCTATAATGTTGTCCTCTCTTGGTTCTCCTCCTGTTCTCTTAACAGTTATTTCCCAAGAATATGCTCTACGTCACTTTCCTTTCTTTTTCCATGTGCTCTCCTGACTCTTCCTTCACATTCTCAAGCTTTAGAAACTACCCTGCAAGCGATTCCCAAATCTCAAGCCTTGGTAGCTCTCCAACTGCCAACCACATTCCTCCACTCAAACACAATATGTTTGTGTTTGAGCAACATGTTCAATATTAAATTGATCTTCCTTCTCAAATCTGTTCTTACTTCATGTTCTCTTTAATGACAACATCATCTTACTTCTCACAAATTCCAAACCTTAAAGTCATCTTGGTTTCTTCCATTTCCCTTATTCTCCATATTGGATTTATTTGTCGATTTGCTAACCACTGTTGTCTTCCTACCTTTAAATTATATTATTATTCTAAGTTCCTTGCTACCTTCCCCCACCTACTCCACAATTCAAACTTCAGTCTTTCAACAGACACACAAAAAGATGCTCAACATCACTCATCATGAGACATCATCTCTCACCTGACAGAATGGTTAAAATCAACAACACAAGGGACGCCTGGGTGGCTCAATTGGTTAAGCAGCTGCCTTCTGCTCAGGTCATGATCCCAGCGTCCTGGGATTGAGTACCACATCGGACTCCTTGCTCAGCAGGGAGCCTGCTTCTCCCTCTGCCTCTGCTCGCTCCTGCGCTCTCTGACAAATAAATAAATAAAATCTTAAAAAAAAAAAAAAATCAACAACTAGAAAACAGTACGGAGGCTCCTCAGAAAGTTAGAAATAGAACTGACCTACAAATCCAGTAATTGCACTACTGGTTCTTAACCCAAAAAATATAAACACACATGCACCTCTATGGTTACAGCAGCATTATTTACAACAGCTAAACCAAGGAAGCAGCTCAACTGTCCAGATGAATGGATAAAGAAGATGTGGTGTATATATGTATGTATATGAAATATTACTCGGCCATAAAAAAGTGAAATTTTGCCATTTGCAACAACATGGATGAAACTAGAGAGGATAATGCCAAGTGCAGTCAGTCAGTCAGAGAAAAACAAATACCCTCTGATTTCACTCATATGTGGAATTTAAGAAACAAATGAGCAAAAAGAAAAAAAAAGACACACGAAACAAGAAACAGACTTTTTTTTTTTTTTTAAAATTTGACAGAGATCACAGCTAGGCAGAGAGGCAGGCAGAGAGAGAGGAAGGGAAGCAGGCTCCTTGCTGAGCAGAGAGCCTGATGTGGGGCTCAATCCCAGGACCCTGGGATCATGACCTGAGCTGAAGGCAGAGGCTTTAATCCACTGAGCCACCCAGGTGCCCCAAGAAACAGACTCTTAACTCCAGAAAACAAACTGGTGGCTGCCAGAGGGGCGGTGGGTGGGGGGAGGGGTGGACTAGGTGAAGGGATTCAGAGTGCACTTATGGTGGTGAGTGCCGAATCAGGTACAGAACTCTGAATCACTACGCTGTACACCTGAGATTAATATAACACTTTGCTAACATACTGGATTAAAATAAAACATCTAATAATAATAAAAACAGACTTGAGTCTTCAATCTCCTCCTCTACAGGTCCAATCATGCCATATAATTGCCCCTTTTAAAAATTATGTTTATTTATATGAGAGAGAGAGAGAGAGAGAGAGCGCGCACACAAGCACAAATAGGGTCAGATGTAGAGGGGAAGCAGACTCCCCGCTGGGCAGGGAGCCAGATCATGACCTGAGGTGGAGGCAGACACATAACCAACTGAGCTACCTAGGCGTCCCTAACTGCCCTTTCAGGAGGGAAAATAACAATTTCCACAGTGCCAGCGGGACAAAACCCAAATTTAGCTTTGATCTGAAGACTTTCCACTGCCCTGGATCTAACCTACCTTTCTACCTAACTTCTTACTTTATCAGGAATATATTCTAGACAAACTGAATATGTCATCTTTTCTTATACATACCGCCCTTACTCACTTTCCCACCTCTGAGCCTCTACTTATCTGGTTCCCCAGTCTGAAAGACGCAGCTTAAATGTCATTTTCTAAGAAGCCAGCTAGAAGTAATACGCCAGTAAAATACCCACAGCTTATTTGCTGAATTCTCAGACTGTCTGAACCCATCTTGTGCTTTAGCTATCTGCGTACACAAGGGCTAAATCTATTTCTAATGTGTATTTATAGCCCACAGGATATCTGGCACAATTTCCAACCTTCATGATACCTTCCAAAAATACTGAGTACCTACTATGTGCTTGCTAGGCAACAGAGACAGATACAACAGTGAACAAAACAAAATTCCTGGTTTTATGGCATTTACATTCCCATAGGAGAGTTATCGGGTGATAGGAGAAAAGTGCTCTGAAGAAAAACAAAGCAGACTATGAGGAAAGAATCATGTAGGGTTGCTATTTTAGAGAAGGTGGTCTTGGGAACCTCTCTGCAAGAGCAGATTCTTTTTTTTTTTTTTTTTAAGATTTTATTTATTTATTTGACAGACAGAGATTACAAGTAGGCAGAGAGGCAAGCAGAGATAGAGGAGGAAGCAGGCTCCCTGCTGAGCAGAGAGCTGGATGCGGGGCTTGATCCCAGGACCCTGGGAGCACGACCTGAGCCGAACGAAGGCAGAGGCTTTAACCCCTTGAGCTACCCAGGCGCCCCTCAAGCAGATTCTTAAACCAAGTATGAAGTGGGGACAAAGTCTGGGATGACCAAGCCATGTTGGCATCTTTTCAAATCTTGCAGTCAGAGGGGCACCTGGGTGGCTCAGTGGGTTAAAGCCTCTGCCTTCAGCTCAGATCATGATCCCAGGATCCTGGGATCGGGCCCCAAGTCGGGCTCTCTGCTCAGCAGAGAGACTGCTTCTCCCTCTTTCTCTGCCTGCCTCTCTACCTACTTGTGATCTCTCTCTCTGCCAGATTTTAAAAAAAAACAAACCTACAGTCAGATCTACCAAGTGCCCAGCATTATGCTGGATCAGAGATAAAATATACACACCAAAATAATAATGGACAGAAAGCTATTTTAATATGTGAAGTAAGCCCCGAGAAAAGGAAAGTTATTGACCACAAGGATGTAATGGGACCAGGTACGTAAGAGCACTTCAAAGTGCTGACTGAAATAGACACAGAAAATCAATTTAAGACACTTTCCTAAGGATGCATTCCCTCAAAAAGCCAGCTTACATTTCTTAAAACCACCAGAGATGCGCACATAAGCGTCACAGTTCTTAAAAGGAAATTAAGCATCTATAAAATCCCATGGGTCAGAGCATTTTGTAACTGATCTGAGTTGAAATTCTGTTCAATAACATTTTAAGACCATAGGCTTATAGCTGAGTGTCCGCCATGTACAGAGCTGAATTTAATCAGCAGACTCTGTCTAAACATGTAATCTTAGAACAATGGGGCACGATGGATGTTTAGGCTTATGACAAAGCCAAGCAATACTTCTCAAAATTCTGTCAGCAGTTACTTCAATTCATACACTACCTTCTAACAATTCTCCAAAGATACACGAAAGAACATATCTCTTCTATTTTTCTTTCTTTCTTTCTTATAAATAGCCTGAAGACAAAACTTCTCTCAAGTTCCAGCAGCAACAAGCAATACAGATTTTTCTTTAACTCAGTATTTGAAGAAGGAGGTCATTTTTATTGCCTTTAATGCCAAACATCTACATATAAGTAACCACAAATTCTACCGTATAGCTTCCATCTTTCTCTTCTCTTTGCTCACAACTTCCTCATAATCAAATGCTGATTCAGTATGCAGTGTCAGTTCTTTTCTCCCTCCCTCCAGTCCTATTCTAAATACTAACACACTTTTTTTGTACCTCAGGCCTAAAACAACTTTTTTTGTACCTCAGGCCTAAAACAACTTCCAAGTATAATTTCAGCTAGTGGGGACTAAGATTTCTGTGTCACAAATAGGTACATTAAAGATTAAAGAAGCAATTATAGTTCCTGTTTTAGCTTCTGAAGTTGAAAGATAAATACAACTTGAGAGGAATTACAATCACCACTTCTGCAGATCAAACAAGACAGTGCTGAAAAGTAGCCTTTATATCAATGAGATAAACAGAAACTTCTTCAAATGATTACAACTGATGAAGTTACTATTGCACAAAATACCGAAAAACAAGCTATCTTGTAACTCATAGCCACAGAGTTCTTTGCAGACAAAGAGGAAATGGAAAAAAGAACATAGTGCGGGGAGATAAATTAACCCTTTCTATTAAAATATGTTTATTCACATTGAAGATGAGTACTGAGAGCAGTACCAATCTTCTTTGCTTAGTGAGAATGCCCCATCCGTTCGAAGTACAGCAACAATATTATGAAGAAAAGGACTGTTGAAAAATCAACATTAAGAGACTGAGATCTTCTAGGAAAAAAATATGACTTATAAAACAGTCCAATGTATTCATAAAGATATTCTCATTTAGGGTGCCAATTTCTGAAACTCCATTTTAATAAAGATAAATTCTATAACTGACAAGCATACTCTGTTTATTCTTTCTATAAGAGTTACCTAAAAATAATGTATGATAATACTAAAGAAGACTAGAGATCTAAAATGTTTTTCCTGGGATGACTGGTGGGCTCAGTTGGTAGAATATGTGACTCTTGATTTCGCAGTTGTGAGTTCAAGCCCCACATAGTTGGGTAGAGAGATTACTTAAAACTAAAATTAAAATACTTAAAAATAAACAAAATGGGGCGCCTGGGTGGCTCAGTGGGTTTAGCCTCTGCCTTCGGCTCAGGTCATGATCTCAGGGTCCTGGGATCCAGCCCCTGCATCGAAATCGGGCTCTCTGCTCAGCAGGGAGCCTGCTTCCCCCTCTCTCTCTGCCTGCCTCTCTGCCTACTTGTGATCTCTGTCTGTCAAATAAATAAATAAATAATCTTTTAAAAAAAATAAATAATCTTTTTAAAAAAATAAATAAATAAAATAAACAGAATAAAATGTATTTCCCGATCCCCCATTAATTTACTGGGCCCTTGGGCAGTTACTTAACCTCTCTGGGCTGCCACTTCCTGAGATGTAATATAAGGTAGCTGGAACCAATGACTCTTAAAGATCTTTCTATGAATAAAAATTTATGAATTTATGCAATTCCACGGATTTGAAGAAACCTTAACTTCAGCAGTTTAATTTCACAATAGGACTGAAGAAAAAAGACTCAAGAGAAAGCAAACTAGTATATCTTCATAAGATTTGAGGACTAGAAATTACAGAAATTATAAGAAATAAATTTTACAAGTATATTTCTGCCTGCAAAGAATTTTTTTTACTTTTTAATGTTTTTTTTATTTAAATTAAATAACATAATATACTATTAGTTTCAGAGGTAGAGGTTAAAGATTCATCAGTCTTATATAACACCCAGGGCTCATTACATCACATGCGCTCCTTAATGTCATCACCCAGTCACCCCATCTCCCTCCTCCCTCCCTTCCAGCAACCCTCAGTTTGTTTCCTATGATTAAGAGTCTCTTATGGTTTGTCTCCTTCTCTGATTTCATCTTGTTTTATTTTTGCCTGCAAAGAACTTGTTCATTTATTTTTAAAGATTCTATTTATTTATTTGACAGAGACAGAGAGAAAACGAGCACACAAGCAAGGGAAGCAGAAAGCAGAGGGAGAGGGAGAAGTAAGCTCCTCACTGAACAGGGAGCCCAACGTGGGGCTCAAATCCCAGGACCCCAGGATCATGACCTGAGCTGACTGGCAGAAGCTTAACTGACTGAGCCACCCAGCACCCAATGTACAAAGAATTTAAATGAACTCATGTCTCATGGAATTTAAATGAGCAGTTAATTGTATGAACCCACTGTGGGATGTGAAAAGTTAATCTGATCTGGTAAATACTGTTTTCTATTCTAACACTGGGGATTTGCTAAATCCCAGAATGTGTGGTGAGTTATTTTACTCAATTTTTATTTCCGAAGAAATAACAAACTTCAAAAATCATCGTAGCCAGGGCTCCTGGGTATCTCAGTTGGTTCAGTGTCTGCCTTCGGCTCAGGTTATGATCCCAGGGTCCTGGAATCGATCCCCACACTGGGCTCTCTGCTCAGCAGGGAGTCAGTTTCTCCCTCTGCCCCTCCACCTGCTCATGCTCGCTTGCTCTCTCAAATAAATAAAATCATTTTGTTTTAAAGATTTTATTTATTTATTTGACAGAGAGAGAGATCACAAGTAGGCAGAGAGGCAGACAGAGAGAGAGGGGGAAGCAGGCTCCCTGCTGAGCAGAGAGCCTGATGCGGGGCTCAATCCCAGGACCCTAGAATCATGACCTGAGCCAAAGGCAGAGGCTTTAACCCACTGAGCCACCCAGACGCCCCTCAAATAAATAAAATCTTAAAAAAAAAAAAAAAAGTCATCTCAGCCATTTCAAAATACTATCTTACATGAAAACAGTTCAAAGGTTCAGGAAGAAGTTTCTTTGATTTTCAAAAAGAAAACAGAACTTGCCTTTTACCATTTAGTTACTTGGAGATTCTAAGTGATGGGGGATACAATTGGTGTAAATTCAATTTGTCTGCATGACTGAAAATTTTCATAACAAAACACTGGGGAACCCAAAAAATTTAGGCTGGAATTTATTTTAATATTTATGGGCCCAATGAACCTCTATTTCCCAGCGAGTAAATTTCAAAATGATTAGCACTTTTGATACAACAATTAACAAACAAGCTATAGAACATTGTATAGTATCATTTTGAAGTTGTAAAATCTTCCCCAAAATGAGGTCACAGCGATAATCCATTTTTTGCCATTCAGCCAGCAGTGTGAGGTAAAGGCCCCATACAGAGGATGATAAACTGATTATACTGTTGAATGGTGAAATGACCAGTGCTTGCAAGAATTTCATTTACTGGTACCATTTCAGCAATAACTATGCTGTTTTCCTCTTCATTGAACCCTGAGAACCTTATATGCAAACACAGTGTCATCCAAAGAATGCTGAGAGCATACTGTGGTAAACATTCATAACTGGGCAGCAGCACCCCTGCTCACAGTAATCAGCTTTAAAAATAGAACAGAACTTCTTTCAACAAGCTCCACAGGAAGTCAATAAAATACTGTTTAACTCTTATCTGCTTAAACTGCTTAAAAAAAGGGTGGGGGTGGCAAAACCAAAACCATCACCTACAAAAGGAGTTCTGAGCCAGTATCTCTAAAAATATCAATGACATTTTTTTAAAAACACAAAACACATATTAAATGTACCTGCTGCTATACTTGTGGCCATCCTTTTTAAGACCCCCAAGTTACAGGGCACTTGGGTGGCTCAGTGGGTCAAAGCCTCTGCCTTCGGCTCAGGTCATGATCCCAGAGCCGATCCCAGGACCCTGGGACCAAGCCCCGAAGCAGGATCTCTGCTCGGCGGGGAGCCTGCTTCCTCCTCTCCCTCTCTGCCTGCCTGCCTCTCCACCTACTTGTGATCTCTGCCTGTCAAATAAATAAATAAAATCTTTAAAAAAAAAAAGACCCCCAAGTTACATGTTATAGATTACCATCACAGCATTAACCATCCACAGCATTTTCAGCTCCCTGTTTCATAGAATTTAAAGCTGAAGGGACACTAATCTAATTCACTGGATGAATGGGAAGGCAGCAGCCCATGTGAGAATTCCAACACTCCCCTCACACTTCTAACAAATTAATCTTAAGCCACAGACTCAATTTCATTACTCTCCCTTTCACAAAAATCTTCACAGACTTCCCAATAACCACCAAAAAAGTTCAAGTCGCTCAGCTTACAAATCAGAGCACTTACAATATGGTCCTGATTCATCTTTCTAAATACACATGACTCATTATTTCCCCCCAAATCCTCTAGTTTCGGGGGGCCCCGCACCTTTCTTGACGATGTTACATCAACAATATACGCCTCTATTTCTAACAGTTAACAATTAAGAGCTTACTATGTATCAGATACTATGCTAAGCTATATATACCTCATTTAATTTTCATAATAGTGCTTTGAAATGGGAATTACTAATCCTATCACACAAATGAGAAACAAAGACTTAGTGATATTAAATAACTTGCCCAAGGTCACAGAGCTAGTAAATGGCAGAGCAGGTCTACTTGATTCAAGAGCCCAGGCTGGTCAGTATGATGCAGATTTCCTTTCTATCGCTTATGGTTACTGAACTCCTGCCCAAAGTCCATCTCAAATGCTATCTCCCCAGTGTGTGTAGTGGAGCGGGCAGGTGTGAGATATTCACCTGTCTTTTATTTCATGTCCACTCTCCAACCTCAGACCCCAAAGCACCTTGCTCATACTCAGCAAAAGTTCTACCGTGTTCTGCTTTGTATCCATTGTCTTAGTCCCCAACTGGACAACTCCTAGTGGGCAGGGACGGTGTCTCACATACTTTTTCTCTTGCAGTAGTGAGCACACTGCCTTGCACCTAACAGGCATTCAATAAATTTATAGAACTGAACAATACTATTTTTTTTTTAAATAAACGTTTTACTCTGGAACCTTAGATTTACCAAAGAAGCTGAAAGATACTACAGAATCGGGACGCCTGGGTGGCTCAGTTGGTTAAGCAGCTGCCTTCGGCTCAGGTCATGATCCCAGCATCCTGGGATCGAGTCCCGCATCGGGCTCCTTGCTCGGCAGGGAGCCTGCTTCTCCCTCTGTCTCTGCCTGCCTCTCTGTCTGCCTGTGCTCGCTCGCTCTCTCTAACTAATAAATAAATAATATCTTAAAAAAAAAAAAATTAAAAAAAAAAAAAAAGATACTACAGAATTTCCCATAGAGCCCTCATTCCGTTTCAGTTTCCCTTAATAGTATTAACACCTTATATTACTGTGGTTCATTTGTGAACACTAACAAACAAACATCCGTATGGTCCTATCAACTAAACTGCAGACTTTATGTAGGTCTTTTTTTCCATTTTCCATTTCCTGCTTTTTTTCCACTAACGCCCTTATTTGTTTCAGGATCCAATCCAGGATACATAACATTTAACATCACATCTCCTTGCTCTCCTCTGGTCTGAGACATTTCTTAGTCTTTGTTTTTCTTCGAGCTCACAGAGTTTTGAGAGGCTCCTGTCAGGTATCTTGCAGAACATCCCCCGATGTGCTTAGCTGATGTTATGCTCGTATTTTTTTTTTTTAAGATTTTATTTATTTATTTGATAGACAGAAATCATAAGTAGGCAGAGAGGCAGAGAGAGAGGAGGAAGCAGGCTGTCCGCAGAGCAGAGAGCCCGATGCGGGGCTCGATCCCACGACCCTGGGATCATGACCTGAGTCAAAGGCAGCGGCTTTAACCCACTGAGCCACCCAGGTGCCCCTTATGCTCGTATTTTTGATGAGGCCTGGGTTTACAGAAAGAATCCCACAGAAGTGAGATGCCCTTCTCATCACATTCTATCAGGGGCTACATGAAGTCCACATGACTATCACTGGTGATGCGAACCTTGATCATGGGGTTAAGGCCAGGAGTGTTTGGCATGCTTCTCCACCGGGCAGTTACTAGTGGACAAGATTTCCTTTTTCACTGACCGTCCTTCTTTCCTAACTCATCTGAAACAGGACACTTACACTAGAGACAATATTTGAAAATAATTATTTCCTAAAGAGTTTAAGAACATAATCTGACTTCTCTGTATTTCAGCATAACCTTTGAATTTATTCAACTCAGATTCTGAAAGATAAGTATGTAAGCTATTACAGACACTGAAGCATTTGTCTGCAGCTAAAAGTGTATTAACCCCAAGAACTGATTACTTCTTCTCCATTCCAATTCTTTAAATATGCAAGCACTTAAGTAACAAAATGCAGGAATCTCAAACTCCTCATACCTTCTCACTAGCAAATGACAAAACCACCAAGTTGCTTTCAGAAAACCTGTCCTATGAACTTAAAAAATATATTTAAAAATATATGGATATGCAGACAGACAAAAAAACTTTTACTGAGCAGGAAACAGCTCTAACAGAATCTAATCATATATGCAGAAAGTCTATCTGGTTATCATTAATTATTTAACTCCTAAGTAGATGATACATTAGACATTTAAATATATGGTTTCTCTGAACAAATACACAGTAGCTACTAAACTTTAGTATCCTCAAAACAGGGGAAGGAATATGGAGTTTTCTGTAACTATCTGAATCTAAGACTTTTGAAGGGATCAAAACTGAAGAAATCCTCGCAACTGCCATTTTCTCCAATATATTTTCCAGGAAAAATAATCCTCCTTGGGATGCCTGAGTGGATCAGTCAGTTAAGCGTCTGCCTTCAGCTCAGGTCATGATCTCAGGGTCCTAGGATAGAGCCCCACATCAGGCTCCTTGCTTGGCGAGAAGCCTGCTTCTCTCTCTCCCACTCCCCCTTCTTGTATTCCTGCTCTCGCTGCCTCTCTGTCAAATAAATAAATAAAATCTTTTAAAAAAGAGGGGGGGCAAAACAAATCCAGGGCATATGGCTAGCTCAGTTGGAAGAGAGTGCGACCCCATACTGGGTGTGGAGATTACTTAAACTATATAAATAAATTTTTAAAAGGCAGAACAAATCCACGTGAACAGTTATTTTGAAATACTGGCCAATCAATGTCCCAAGCAAACTACCTTTATAAGAAAATCATGCTAAGAAAATTTTGTATATTCTCACCTAAGGCAGAAAGTAATGCCCTCTTTTTGAGACCCAGTCTTTGTTGGTATCTTTTATACAGACTCGAAAATGCATTTAGTATCTTAGCACAGCTTCATAGATTGTAAGATTTCAGGGGCTGCGCCACCTACCCAGTGGCATCTATCCTACTTCCCAACAGGAAAATGCACATTTGAGCCACCCATGTGTATTGAAGCCACCACGCAAGAGTAAACAGTATTTACTGTGTGCAGTAAGTTCAGCAAAGTAAAACACATATGATAAAATGTCAACAGGGTCAAGGTGCAGAGGTATATTCACATGAGGAAAAAATTTTTAAAAATCACAAATATACCTTGAATAGAGTACTCGATATCTGAAAGCTATGTGAGAATGCAAACTTAACCCTATCACGATGAACTGGTAAAAACTGAATGGTAACTGAAAAAGTGATGTTGGCGCCTGGGTGGCTCAGTAGTTAAGCCTCTGCCTTTGGCTCAGGTCATGGTCTCAGGATCCTGGCATCCTGCATGGGCTCTCTGCTCAGCAGGGAGCCTGCTTCCTCCTCTCTCTCTGCCTGCCTCTGCCTACTTGTGATCTCTGTCAAATAAATAAATGAAATCTTAAAAAAAAAAAAAGAAGAAGAAAGAAAGAAAAAGTGATGTGTTTTGCATGTGAAAGGAAGAGGGAGAGGGTTTAAACAAAGAGAGGAAACCAAAAAAATGGTAAAAATCTTCAGAACGCAGCATCTCTTAAAATCTTAACATCTAATTCTGTTCTGTTTCAACATCAAATTAGACACACAATATAGAAGGTATTTTAATAAGGATTACAGTGAACTCTAGTCCAATAACTTTTATTAATTCACTCATTCCACAAATACTGAAAGCCTACTCTATGGCAAGCACTGTTCTTAAGCTTACAAATTTAGGGGAAATGGACTATTTCATTTCAAACGCTGAGTAAACCACAACCATTAAACAGAGTAGGTATCAAAAGTCCCTCCCCAGCCTTCAGAGACACAGCAATGCACTCACATGTGCACAATCATGCCCATTAGACCATAACAGAACTACAGAAGAAATTTTTGCTAGATATTCCCCACAAAAGCAAATTCTTATTTTTGCAAATTGTCACAAATCAGAAAGAATTAACTCACTGTGATTATTTCCATAATCAAACATGAGGAAAAAATCACATGCTAGTTTCACTTACTAATATAATGTATGATATAGGTGAATAAATCATAAATGATTATTAATTATATATTTATATACTATACATACTAATACAACATATTGTATAGATAAAAATAACAGGTGATTGTTTTGTTTTAAAATAAAGATTTTATTGGGGCGCCTGGGTGGCTCAGTGGGTTAAAGCCTCTGCCTTCGGCTCAGGTCATGATCTCAGGGTCCTGGGATCGAGCCCCGCATCGGGCTCTCTGCTCAGCGGGGAGCCTGCTTCCGCCTCTCTCTCTGCCTGCCTCTCTGCCTACCTGTGATCTCTATCTGTCAAATAAATAAATATTTTTTAAAAAAATAAAGATTTTATTTATTTTAGAGACACAGAGAGAGAATGTGAGCAGGGGGAGAGCAGAGGGAGAGGGAAAGGCAGAAATCTCAAGCAGACTACACTGAATGTGAAGCAGACACGAACTCGATCTCACAACTCTGAGATCATGACCTGAGCCAAAATCAAGAGCCGGATGACACTCAGTCGACTGAGCCACCCAGGTGCCCCAGAATCAAAAACGATGTTAAATAGAGTCCAGTGAGCATTTATACATCATTACAAACTAGAGATAATCCAAACAATGCAAAGATAGCTTAACTTTGCAAATCTATTACCATAATTCACTGTAACAACTGCGCACAGAGAAACAAAACATGGAGGCACCTGGGTGGCTCAGCTGGTCAAGCATCCAACTCTTGATTCTGGCTCAGGCTGTGATCTCATGGTCGTTGAGATCCAGCCCCACGTTGGGCTCTGCGCTCTGCAGGGAGTTTGTTTGAGATTCCCTCTCTCCCTCTGTCCCTCCCGTTCACCTCCACCCCTGCAAGCTTTCTTAAATAAATCAAAAAAGAAAAAAGAGAAGAGAAGGGAAAAGGAAAGAAAAACAAAACATGTTCACTCCACAGAGCCAGTGACTTCTTATGTCCATGGCAATCCAGTTACCACTGTGGTCCCAGCTCCCACCATCTCACCTGGACGACTGGTTTAGCTTCTGACTGGTCATCCTGTGCTCTCCAGCAATGAGCTCAGCAATGAGCTAAACAAGACCAAGGGCTCCTCCTTCCCCTCCCTAGCAGAGGGGTCTCTACTAAACCCCTTCCCAAGGGTTCCCACAGTCTCTAGGTGCACTACAGATGGTTCTCAGCAACTCCTAGAAACAGGTGGTTCCTAGACTTTGCCTTCTTACCTAACTCACCACACTTAACCCCATAGAAAGAGAGTACAGGGTGGGTTGGGAGATAGAGTCTCTTTCCTGAAGCCCAGTCTCACAGAACAGCCAAGTGTGCCCCAACATGAGCACTCTTCTCCACAGGACACTGAGAAGAGGGGGTCTGTGTTCCTGTCATCCTTCTGATGAGGGAGCAGAAGGCTGGCTGAGGACAAAGCAAAAGGTTGACACCTCACAATCTTCCCCTCACCCCAAGCAAAAGACTGACACCTTCCAATCTCCCCCACACCCCCACCACTCCTGGGTGGGACAAATGTGACATTCTTTAGGAATCTCCCAACTATCTTGATGTTAATGGCTTGCCAAAAGGGGAAAGACAACATTGATCAAGCTGCATAACCTCCGTATCCCCGCATCCTGTAGGCTCTCTTTAGAATATGAAAGCTCCCTTTGAAGCCTCCCTTTCCTTCACCTTCCCCCAACCGCAGGGTACATCCCTCACAACCTGGGGCAGCAGCTCTTCCGGCCCACGGGTCCTGTCCTCATGCTTTATTAAACCACCATTTTGCACCAAAGATGTCTCAAGAATTCTTTCTTGGTCATCGGCTCCAGACCTCACCCCACCAAACCTCACCTAGGTTCTAGAACTTCATCACTTCTACCCATGAATTCCAGCCTGACCTTCACCTGCGGCCCACTGAGAGCAAGTTCTCAGAACTACTTGCTGACTGAACACCTGCAGCAAGAAAACTTCAACAGCCTTTACATTAGGGCACTGCCTCTGAAAAGGTGATGATAAAGCATACATGAGATCAAAATGACTATTTTAACCATTTTCAAGTGTATAATTCAGTGGTTAGAGCACTGAATATTTTTCTCCTTCCCTTATTTTTCACTGACTGTGGATATCTCTCTCTCTTTTTTTTAAGATTTTATTTATTCATTTGACAGAGACAGAGAACACAAGCAAGGGGAGGAGCAGGCAGAGGAAGAGGGAGAAGCAGGCTCCCTACCCAGGGAAGTGAAGCCCAATGGGGGTCTCAATGTCAGGACCTAGGATCAGGACCTAAGCTGAAGACAGACACTTAACCAACTGAGCCACCCAGACGCCCCTCTAATTTTTTTTTTAAAAAGCGAATACTGGGGTGCCTGGGTGGCTCAGTCAGTTAAGTGTCTGTTGCCTTGGCCTGAGGTCCTGATCCCAGAAGTCCTGGGTTCGAGTCCTGAATTGGGCTCCCTGCTCAGCGGGGAATCTGCTTCTCTTCTCCCTCTGCAGCTCCCCCCGCTTGTGCTCTCTCGCTCGCTGTCAAATAAATAAAATCTTTAAAAGAAAAAAAAAAAAAGAAAATGCTTAGGTCTGCTTTCTGTGAACGATGCATTATTCTAAGTGTTTTCCAAATATTACCATATTTATTATAACACGACTGTCCCAGAACACCTTTAAGTGAGATAGCTGAGGCAAAGGGCAGTACCTGGTCTCAAGGCATAGACAGTGAACGGCAGAGGGCTCCACTCTGGACAATCCAGCTCACACATCCAATCCTACTTACATCTAATTCTGTTCTGTCTCAACTTCAAGCCTGCTCAACATGCCATATTTCCCAATAGGCGCTTGTGTCACTGCCTGAGAAACTGAGAAACTGTGCTATATAAGGCAGGGCCTTAATGATCATTCAGGATCTGCAAGTGAAGATTTAATCTACAAAACCCTGATCCAGTGATTAAAAGGTAAAATAGTTAATATTCACTCACACAGAGATAGGTCTAAAGATCCCAGCACAAAGGCAGAGACTTTAGTTCACAGTTACAACAAGTAACAATGGAGGATTCTCTTTCCTAAGTGCCTTTTTAATCATGCTCTTAGAAGTCAGAACAGGAGAACTTAAAAAAAAAAAAAAAAAAAGGGATCACTATTACCTGGTTCAACTTTACCCAGGAAATACAAGTCAACCATTTTAAATGTAAATAACTGGGGAAAGAAGTTCTAAGAATGAAATCAGTTAAAGAATACTGAACTCTGAATGCTTAAACTTGGATTTCAACCATCCAGGTATATTGTATCATACACTGAAGTGGGGTGAGTGTTTTGCATGTGAAAGGAGGAGGGGGAGGGTTTAAACAAAGAGAGGAAACAAAAATGCTAGCGAGGTCTCCTTAGTTCCGTTTCTTTGACAAATTTAAAACACTGGATTTAAGCTTTCTGGGGGAAAAAAAACATGTATTTTGATACACAGTAAGTAAAAAATTAAGCTGCCAGGATTAAAGTACACAATGCATTTTCAAACTACTAGGTATCGCCAGCAAGCATTTGGGCTACTACAGCCTGGCAAAAAAGACATTCTTGGAGCCAGCTTTTGACCTTGTTCTTTAAGATGTTCTAATTTAAAT
Organism: Taxidea taxus jeffersonii; assembly: GCA_003697995.1. NCBI lineage: Eukaryota > Metazoa > Chordata > Mammalia > Carnivora > Mustelidae > Taxidea > Taxidea taxus. The sequence goes on from RCUC01135533.1 coordinate 59,644, forward strand.
GCAGTTGTGCACTTCCCAAGTATTATGGTTTAAGAGCAAGGCTTGGTTGGCACCAGTAGAATGAAGTCATTAGAAAAAGCTTTTGCATATTCTACTTGACATTCGCTGCCCACTTCTCTATAATGTTCTGGTTTTATAAAAGTTATCACAGATTCTTTGAGAGAAGGCAAAGGAGATCTTCATGTTCCCTCTATTTGTATAATCAAGCTTATGTCCAATACAAAATATTTGGAGTGGAATTGTTATGTAAAGACAGAATCCTGTAGTAAATCACACTATTGAGTATTTTTGTGTTCAAAAGACATACCAATTAAAAAATGTATTCATGTCTGACTCTACATAGTTTACCATTTCATATGATACTTGAAGTGTTACCTCCAAAAGACCATTTCTGTAATACGGAGTGGAATATACCATTACCGTTCCTTTACATTCAAAGAAAACTAAAATAATTAGTAATAAACATTTGGGAGACTAGCTTTAAAAAAAAAAAAAAAGAAAGGAAGAAAGAAAAAAGAGGTTCTGGCACTTAACTAGCTACACGTACCTGGGTAACTTACTCTAACTCTTAGTAATACAAAAATGCCTGCTCAGGTCCTCTGACCATTTTTCAGTCAGATTACTTGTATTTTTTTGTCTTGGTAGAGAATCTTTATACATTTTGATGACTAACCCCATACTGGATATGTCACTTGCAGATATTTTTCTCCCCTTCAGCGGGTTGCCTTTTCGTTTTGTTAATGGTTTCCTTCACTGTGCAAAAGCTTTTTAACTCGATGTCATCTCAACTGTTTATTTTTGCTTTTGTTTCTCTTGCCTGAGGAGATGCATCCAGAAAAATATTGCTAAGGCCAATGTCCAAGAGTTTACTGCCTAGATTTTCTTTTCTCTCTTTTTAAAAAAGATTTATTTATTTGAGAGAGAGGGCACACACACAGGGGGTGGGTGGCAGAGGGATAGTCTTTTTATTTAATGATTTTTTTCAAATATTTTATTGAGGGAGAGTGGGGGGGGGGGCAGAGGATAAGGGAGGAACAGATTCCCTGCTGAGCAGGGAGCCAGACCTGGGACTCAATCCCGGAACCCTGGGACCAGTATGTGAGCTGAAGGCAGATACAAAACCGACTGAGCCACCCAGGCGCCCAAGACAGAGTCTTAGGCAGACTACATGCGGTGCTCGATCTCATGACCCTGCGACCATTACCTGAGCTGAAACCAAGAGTCAGATGCTTAACTGAATGCATCAACAGGCACCCCTAGATTTTCCTTTGGGAGTTTTATGGTTTTATATTTTAATCCAAATCCCTTCTCACTTCTTTTTGATAAATTTCTAAAAGTGGAACTGAGTAAGATTCTAAATCATTCTATATATACCAGCCCCCAGAAAGGCTAAACCAATTTCATTCCTACCACAATCAGGTAAGGGAGTACTCCTTTTCCTGTATGCACCCTCCTTTGAAACACTAACTATAAGGTGATTTCCAATTTTTGCCAATTTTGGGGGCCAAAGAAAATTATTTTATGACTTGTAAACTAGACTGTTCTTTTAATATTTGTATTTGCCCTTTTATTTTTCTTCTTTTGTGAACTAGTCATATCCTTTGTCAATTTTCTATTTAGAAAGAGGGTGTTTTTTGTTGTTGTTGTTTTTTTTTAATTTTTTTTAAGACTTTATTTATTTCTTTGACAGAGAGGGAGAGCACAAGCAGGGGGAGCAGCAGAGGGAGAGTTCCGAGAAGCCGGTTCCCTACTAAGCAGGGAGCCTGCTGCAGGGCTTGATCCCAGGATGTTGGGATCATACTTGAGCTGAAGCAGACGTATAACCGACTGAGCCACCCAGGCATTCCCCCCCCTTTTTTTTTCTTTGTGGCTATTGCAATCTATTCTCTCCCTTCTTTCTTCCTCAGTCTCCACTGCCGACTCCTCTCCCCCTAGATGATTCTGTCCACTCTGTTGGCTTTAAATGCCACCAAAAACTGCATCCAAAACATCTCCCTCTGAATTCCAAAGTCTAATACAACCAATTGCCTGCTTGACTTATTGCCTTAGATGGCTCATAAAAATATCTCCAATGTAAACAAGTCCAAAATGGAACTCTTGATCCTCCTCACTCCCAATTTAGCTCTCCCCACGTCTATACTCCGAATACCCAATTTTAGTAAATGCCGCTGCCACTGTCAGAGACCTATACGTCATCTTGATCCTTCCCTATTATTTCTTCCTGCCCTCCTCTTGTCCAATTCCCCAGGAATTCTTTCTGATTCTAGCTCCAATCTGTCCACTTTTCCTTTCAGCCTCTCCCTAGACCAAGCTATCTTGCCTCCCATCTGGCTGACAACAACCTTGTAACCCGTCCCTCTGCTCCCATCACTGCTACCCCCAAGCCTAATCCATTTCCCACAGAGTAGCCAATGCTATCATTCTAAAGAAACTACCGGATCAGCCCCCCCCCACTTTTTTTTTTTTAATATTTATTTATTTACTTATTGACAGACAGAGATCACAAGTAGGCAGAGAGAGAGGAGGAAGCAGGCTCCCTACAATGCAGGGCTCGATCCAGAACCCTGGGACCATGACCCAAGCTGAAGGCAGAGGCTTTAACCCACTGAGCCATCCAGGTGCTCCCTTGCCCTCTTTTTATAAGTTTTTGTGACTTCCCATTGCTCAAACCAGAAACCTAGCCAATGCTAGCTGCTGCTTTTTTTTTTTCTTTAAGATTTTATTTACTTACTTATTTTTTATGGGAGGTGGAAAGAGAGCATGCACAGAGCAGGGGAGAGTCAGACGATGAGGGAGAGAAAGAGAGAGAGAGAATCCCAAGCAGACTGTGCACTGAGCGCAGAGCCCAATGCGAGACTCAATCCCTCAACCCTGAGATCACAACCTGAGTCAAAATCAAGAGGCTTAAACGACTTAGCCGCCCACGTGCCCCTTGTTAGGTTTAAAATACATCAAGTACTGTCTACTTCTTGTCATCTCCAGCATCACCACTGATTCAAGCCATCATCCTTCTCCAGGACCAAAAAGGGGGTGCTGCCCCTTTCCCAATCATCAGAAAGTCTTTCCTAATCTGAGTGGGAATCTTTATCTAACCAAAACCAAACTTCTTAAAAAAAAAAAAAATTATTTACGTGTGTGCGAGAGAGAGAAACAGAGAGACAAAGAGCAAGCCTGGTGGGGGGCAGGCGCAGGCCAGAGGAAGAGAAACTTAAGCAGACCTGAGCTGAGCACAGAGCCCAAAGCAAAGCTCAATATCACGACTGGAAATGAAACCAAAAGTCAGACACTTAACCAACTGTGTCAGCCAAGTGCCCCAAGCCCTATCTTCTCCGCACAAAGATCTAAGCTGCCTACACTAAGATATGGCACACTAACTGAAAATCTCTCTTCGGGGGGCTGGGGGAAGACCACAACAGCACAAATACTTCTGTCTTGTTTGTGAAATACCACTGTTCTACTAGAGAAACACCAAAAACCTTACAAGCTAAAACCGTAGGTTACAACCCTCGTAAGAGAAGGACTGTGTTGGTACAACCCGGTGTGTGATCACTGCTCCTCGAGTAGTGCTTACCATCAAGAAAGTACCCAAGACTAATTTTTTCTTTAATGAATGGTTAGAACATGAGCTTTTAGTTAGTTCTGAATTATTCCCAGCTGAATTACAATGAAGCCAAATCTTGATCATTTCAGCTTATAACTAAAAAGGCAGCAGAGTTACAACAAAGTTTCATCTTACTTTCAAATTGTATGCAATGAAACACTAATGTTTTTATTATTTTTTTTTAAGATTTTATTTATTTATTTGACACAGAGAGAGATCACAAATAGGCAGAGGAGCAGGCAGAGAGAGAGGTGAGAAGCAGGCTCCCTGCCGAGCAGAGAACGCAACTCGGGGCTCGATCCCAGGACCCTGAGATCATGACCCGAGCCTAAGGCAGAGGCCCAACCCAGTGAGCCACCAGGTGCCCCGAAACAGTAATGTTTTTAAGATGGACTTCGCTGCATCCAGCTTCTACTCCCATTCAGCTTCTACTGTAACATCCTGTGCAAGAAGGAAAACAGGTGCGAAAACCAGGGTCACAGATCAAAGACAAGAAAGCAGCTTACAGTTTTTGCTTAAGTCATTTTTTATAAAGTCTAAGAGAAATAAAGGCAAGTTTATCTTGAGAGAAGTTACTTCACCTAATATCCTCTCTAAAGTAAAGACAGGAAGCAACTGTATTAAATATGGACAGATATGCAGAGCGGACTTAAGGGATCAGCTCTTTGACATCCAGCCTAGGAACAAATTCCCTTGTGCATACAGCTTTAGGGAAACAAGTGTGTTCCCCAAGCCACAGCAGGTTCATCTAGAGGTGACTCCTGGCCCACGCTGGACTAATCACAGCACTTACCTTTTCTCTCGAGTTGACTGGTTCAGGGATCATCAACTGATCTATATAGCAAGCCAAAGTCAAAACTGAAACTGAGATTCAGACATTCTGCTACAGTGGAAACCCCACAAGATGTAAATGTTGGATGTAGCAGAGGTCAGTTTTCCCACAATTCAGACATCAGTCTGCAGCAAGAGAATGTGGAGAGAGTCCCGGCACCATTTCCAACCCCGGTTTGTTATTCCTGGGGCTTCCTTGCATCCTTGCCCTTAGTGCAACTTAAGATATTCACTTTTTCTAGAATTTACAAGTCCACGCATTTCTCTCTCCCAAGGAGAAAAACCAGGAATGAAGCATAAAAGGCCTGTAGTACCCTTTCATGATAAAAAACACTCAACAAGGAAACCTTCTCAACCTGATAAAGGACATCTATGAAAATCCCACAGGCACGGGGCGCCTGGGTGGCTCAGTGGGTTAAGCCTCTGCCTTGGGGTCAGGTCATGATCTCAGGGTCCTGGGATCAAGCCCCACTGCTCGGAAGGGAGCCTGCTTCCCCCTCTCTCTGCCTGCCATCTGCCTACTTGTGATCTCTCTGTCAAATAAATAAATAAAATCTTAAAAAAAAAAAAAAAAGGAAAGAAAAGAAAATCCCACAGTTAACATCATACTCAATGGTGAAAACACTGAAAGATTTCCTTCTCATATGGCTCAGTGGGTTAAGCCCTGCCTTCAGCTCGGGTCATGATCCCAGGGTCCTGGGATTGAGAGCCCCGCATCGGGCTCTCTGCTCAGCAGGCTCTCTGCTCAGCAGGCTCTCTGCTCAGCAGGGAGCCTGCTTCCCCCTCTCTCTCTGCCTGCCTCTCTGCCTACTTGTGATCTCTGTCTGTCAAATAAATAAAAAAAGTCTACAAAAAAAAAATTCTATTTGACATGAAGTTCTAGTCACCACAACCAGGCAAGAAAATAAAAAATAAAAGGCATCCATAAAGAAGAAGTATTAAAACTTTTTCTTTTTGCACATGACACGATCTAGTTTGTAGAAAATCCAAGGGAATCCAGTAAGAAATCACTAGAATCAGTAAATGAGTCCTGCAGAGTTACAGGACACAAAATCAGTTGTGTTCTATATACCAGCAATAAACTATCCAAAAATGAAACCAGGAAAAACAATTACATTTATAATAGCATCAGAAAGAATAAAAAATTTTTTTTCAAAGATTTCATTTATTTATATGAGCGAGAGGGAGAGGAAAGAGCACAAGCAGGGGGAATGGCAGAGGGAGAGCGAGAAGCAGCCTCCCCACTGAGCAGGGAGCCCAAAGCAGAACTCGATTCCAGGACTCTGAGATCATGACCTGAGCCAAAGGCAAGAAGCTTAACCAACTGAGCCACCCAGATGCCCAGAATAAAATTTTTTTAATTTTATTTTTTAAAAGATTTTTAATTATTGAGTAAGTGAGAGAGAAAGACGGCACACGTATGCACCACGTTAGGGAGAGGGAGATAGAGAATCCTCAAGAAAACTCCCTGTTGAGTACAGAGCCCAACAAAGGGCTCCATCCTAGGACCTGAGACGAAACCAAGAGTTGGCCACTTAACCAACTGAGCCACCAAGCAGTAAACTGAGCCACCTTAGAAATAAATTAAACCAAGGAGGTGAAAAGCTTGTACACTGGAAATTACAGAAATGCTGCTGAGAGATGTTTTAAAAGACCTAAACAAATGGGAAAACATCCCGTGTTCATAAATATGAAGACTTAGTATTTTTTAAGATTTTATTTATCTATTTGACAGAGGGAGAGAGATCACAAGCAGGTGAGAAGCAGGCAGAGAGAGAGGGGAAACAGGCTCCCCAATGAGCAGAGAGCCCAATGCAGTACTGATCCCAGGACCCTGAGAACATGACCCGAGCCGAAGGCAGAGGCTTAACCCACTGAGACACCCAGGTGCCCTTAGTATTGTTAAGACAGCAATACTTCCCAAACAAATGTACCAGTCCAATCCAATTCCTATGAAAATTACAGCCACACTTTTTGCAGAAATTAGTGAGCTGATCCTAAAATTCATAAAGAATCTCAAGGGATCTCAAATAGTCAAAACCATCTTGGAAAAAAAAAAAAAGAACAAAGTTGGAGGATTCACACTTCCTGATTCCAAAACTATACTACAAAGCTACAGTAATCAAGACGGCGCAGATACTGGCCTAAAGACAGACATAACCAATGGAAAGAAGAAAGAGAACCTAGAAATAAACCTTCATACAATTGACTTTTGACAAGGGAATCAAGCCAATCAACAGGGCAAGAATGTTCTTTTCAATAAACAGTGCTGGCACTAAAGGATACCCATATGCAAAAGAATAAAGTTGGACCCTAACCTTTGACAATATACAAAAATTAACTCAAAGTGATCACAGGCATAATCTTCATGACATCAGATTAAGCAATGGTTTCTTAGCCATGATATCAAAAGCACAAGTAACCAAAGAAAAAAACAGTGGACCTCACCAAAATTAAAACTGTTCATGCTTCAAATGAGCAATTTTTATTCTTCAAATAAAAAGAAGATGAAAAGACCACCCACAGAATGGGAATAAAATGTTGTAAATCACATATCTGGTAAGGGTCTAGTATCATCCAGAATATGTAAAGAACGCTACAACTCAACACTAAAAAGAAAAAGAACCCCAACTAGGCAAAGGATTTGAACAGAAATTCCTCCAAATAAGATACACAAATGACCAATAAACACATGAAAAAAAGCTCACATTATTACTCATTAGGGAAATGCAAATCAAAACCACAATGATAGCTACCCCATACCCAGTAGGACGGCTATAAAAAAAAAAAAAAGAAAACAAAAATAAAAAAATAACAAGTGCTGGTGAGAAACTGAAACTCTTCTCCTCCACTGCTAGAGGAATGTAAAATGCTGCTATGATAAACAGTCTAATGGTTCCTCAAAAAGTTAAACACAGAATTACCGTATGACTCAGCAATTCCTCTCCCAGGTATTTACCCAAGAGAACGGAAAATACATAGCCACACAAAAGCTTATATGCAGATGTTCACAGCGGAGTATTCATTATGTCAAGTGCAAACAACCCAGATGTCCATAATCAAAATGTGGTATATCCATTGAATAAGCTTATATGCAGATGTTCACAGCGGAGTATTCATTATGTCAAGTGCAAACAACCCAGATGTCCATAATCAAAATGTGGTATATCCATTGAATCGAGTATTATCTAGCCATTAAAAAAGGAAAGCAGTACTGACCCACACTATAACATGAGTGAGTTGTTAGCAAAGCCAGACAAAAAAGGCCACACATTCCAAGTCCACTTACATGAAACATCTAGAACTGGCAAATCTTTAGAGACAGAAAATAGGTATCTGTGACTGCCAGAGACTTGCGGGGGGGGGGGGGGGGGAAGAACAAGAGGGGAGAATGGGTAGTAACTGCTAATGAGTGTGGGGTTTCTTGAGATGATGGAAACATTCTTAAATTAGATAGTGAGGGACGGTTACATGACTTTGTTAACATACCAAAAACCACCGAATTACATTCTGTAAAAGGGTGACTTTTATGATACATTAATATCTCAATTTAAAAAACTGATTAGGAAAAGTCTTTAAGGAACCAAAATACAAATCAGAAAGGCCACACAGGAAAGCCATACATATTCCTTGGTTAAAAAAAAAATTTGAGGGGCACCTGGGTGGCTCAGTTGGTTAAGCCACTGCCTTCGGCTCAGGTCATGATCCCAGGGTCCTGAGATCAAGTCCCGCATTGGGCTCCCAGCTCTTCAGGGAGTCTGCTTCTCCCTCTAACCTTCTCCCCTCTCATGCTCTTACTGTCTCTCTCAAATAAATAAATAAAATCTTTTAAAAAAAATCTGAATCTTAATCAGAATTTATTTATTCTCATTTTACAGATAACTTGTACAAACCTCGCTGTCTGGATTCAAAGCCCATGGTGTATTAAAAACTTCCTACTATGGGGCGCCTGGGTGGCTCAGTTGGTTAAGCGGCTGCCTTCGGATCGGGTCATGATCCCGGCATCCTGGGATCAAGTCCCACATCGGGCTCCTTGGTCGGCAGGGAACCTGCTTCTCCCTCTGCCTCTGCCTGCCACTCTGCCTGTGCTCGCTCCTGCTCTCTGACATAAATAAAATAAAATCTTAAAAAGAACAAAACAAAAAAACTTCCTACTATGGGTAATAACACTTAATACAGACAAACATACTGACAGCAAGATTTTTTAAAAAGACAGAGGAACCTGAAAGCAATAGTATGAGGCCACTTATTAAGCGTAAATTGGTCCATGTACTTAATTATGATCTGGCAGTATCACCAACACACAGCTTAATATAATAACCTATGTTTATAGTAAAGAAAATTAGGATGAGGATTAAAATTAGAGGGACGCCTGGGTGGCTCAGTGGGTTAAAGCCTCTGCCCTTGGCTCAGGTCATGCTGGGATCGAGCTCTGCATGGGGCTCTATGCTCAGCAGGGAGCTTGCTTCCCCTCTCTCTCTCTGCCTGCCTCTCTGCCTACTTGTGATCTCTGTCAAATAAATAAATAAAATCTTTAAAAAAAAAAAATTAGAGCTAACCCACTTATTACTTTCATTGTGCCGATCACCACTCTAAGTGCTGAACATTTACTCACTCATTTAACAACTCCCAACAACCCTACAAATAAAAGTACTACTGTTATCTCATTTTACAGATGAATAAACAGGGATTGCATAGCTAAATGACAAAATTAAGATTCAAATGCAAGCTTCAGAGTCCATCCTCTTAACCAACACAGCATACTGCCTCTCAGGAATGAACAATCCAGCAGCAAAAAGAAAAATTAGTTAATGTTCAGTATGCTCTAAAACTGGGAAATCTACTATTTTAATTTCCCTATAAAAGTGCTCTTCAAAAAAGAACAGTGACATTGCTGTAGCAGCCTCTTATCCACAGGACAATGTCCAGAGGCAAAAGAACACTTACACCCTGACTCCCACCTGTACTCAACAGCTCAGTTGTCTGCCCCAATTCTAGCCAACCCAGACCACTCACGTTCCTTCAACATCCGGAGCCTCTGCATGTTCATGCCCCCGTGTTAAAGGCCTTTTCTTCACTTCTCTGATTAGAAAATTTCACATTGCCTTCTACAACCCAGCTCACATCACACTTCCTCTTTGCCACATCCCCTGATGCCACCAGGCAAACCTGTGTTCACACAGCCTTTTGTACATCTCTCTATTAAAGCACCTGCCTAAGTACATCATAATTAAAAGCTTCACTCTCCCCCCCAAAAAAAACTTCACTCCTCTTTTCACCTCCTACAATTAGAACCTAATTCGCTATAGATGATAAATTGAATTTCAAATTAAATACATAAAGTAAAATTATTTTTTAAAAACTCAGCCATACAAAATCACCAGTTAGCCAGGGTCCACATAGTCAAGTTTTATCCTAACAAGTCATAAAATTTAAATATTTAAAAGGAATAAAGTTCATTTTCATACAAATTAGAAGCTATAAAGGTTCCTACAGATCGAATTCAGTCACCAGAAATCTTTTTAGTGAGAAAAGACTGATACTCTGGACCAAGCCTGAGTAATCTGTTGTAATAAACTTAATATAAATAATGATGGGCATAAAATTTTAACTAAGGGATGAGGGTTCCCAGAATCTAAGCCAGAGTCAAAGGAGTGGTAGGTAAGCTACAAGGATACCATTTAATAAGTTAGTGCTTGAGTAATGCACACTTACTTAATGCCCTCAGAAATTACTGTTCTTCCTAAATGGTGTCACTCCTTGAGTGTTAATTTACTACCTACAAACCTCTGGTGGAATTTACATTTTATTACTTGTCCTAGATGAGTTAGTATTTCCCACTGGACCAAACCAAATACAACCATATCTACAATCAACCTGTTTCTCTCCCAGTATGTAATTTATAACAACCAAACTAGTAACATATGGGATATCCAGTACAGTAATAAATATAAAAGAATATGAAGGAGTCTGTCAAATATTTACTGAACTACATGTTTTGTTAATATCTATTCTATTGGAAAAGTTACTATAAAAGAAAAAAAATGTTACCTAACTATTGACTATTTTTTTACTTGCTATCCCACATATATGACCTCCCCAGTAAGTTACAGCTCTGACAAAATCTGCCCTCTTATTGTTGACTCCCAACCTCAGCTGAACCCCAACCTCTTTCAAACTCTCACCTATCCCCACACTTCCATGATCTGTGGGGTCTCCAATGGACCTAGTGCCTCCTACTCATCTTCATGACTAAAAGTCACTGACTTTTCAGAGGCGGGCAGGGAGGGGAGGGGTTCAGTGTCCTCCAAGGTAACATTTTATATAAAACCCACCTTTAAATCAAATGTCAACTTTGCATTCTCGTTGACCTAAAATTTAAAACCAAGTTAACTACTTCTAAGTGTTACCCATTTAGGCAGTCACAGACCTGAAGAAGTATTTGTGTGGTATGTGCCATTACCTAGGCTGAGAATTCTCCTCATACATTCTTTCTTTCCCCTCCTTGAAGAGGCTTATGGTCTGCTTAGTTTTCTTCATCAAATTCTCCATGAACACCCTAAAATACTCATTTTCTCCAAGTGTCTCCATCTTCCCCTCATATCTTGACAAGACAGTGCGGAGGTGCTGGTAGGTGTCTGGCAGCAGGTCTAAGATATAAGGTGGGCTATTCTTTAGCGCCAGCTTTGGGTTCTGACACAATCGCACCACCTGCAACAAATGGAAAAGAAGGGCTATTACTTGGAGGATCTTAGGGACAATTTCCTTTTTCAAGTTAAAAAAAAAAAGTCATAAAATATGTGCTCTGTTGCAGAAATACTGAAAAATGCACAAGACCATAAGAAATTATCCATAACACCCCTGCAATTATTTTGCACTTTTAGTGGCTCCCCTAGAAGGGCGGGTTCCTAAAACCATATGAGAGACTAATGGTCCAGAAATTACATAGCAGACAAGGGAGGCCTGGCTGGCTCAGTCGGTAGGGTGTTTGACTCTTGATCTTGAGATTGTGAGTTTAAGCCCCATGTTGAGTGTAGAGATGATTTAAAAAGAAATCTTAAAAAAAAATAAAAAGAAAACAGGGGCGCCTGGGCGGCTCAGGTCATGATCCCAGGGTCCTCAGATGGAGCCCTGCATCAGGGTCTCTGCTCAGCAGGGAGCCTGCTTGTCCCCACCCCCACCCCACCCCCTCCTGCCTCTCTACTTGTGACCTCTCACTCTGTCAAATAAATAAATAAAATCTTTAAAAAAAAAGAAAGAAAAGAAATTACTTAGCAGACTAAACATTGCAGTGGGAGGAAGACATCACATTAATACCTAAAAAGTGCTAGATGAACTAGGACAAGTTCATTTTAAATGCATGGCTCACCCCACAACACAATAAAGAAAATTCCTAAGGACAGAAATGAACATGGCTGCCACTAGGGTCTGGGACCAGAAGAGCCTTGAACCCCATGGAGCTCAACTGAGATACCATTTCTTACCATATAAATGAACTCCAGTCCCCATGCTGGGTATGGAGAATGCTTAAGAAGAAAAAAAAAATGACCTCCAGAACATTTAGCTTAATAATTCTTTTCCTATCTTTTACATTCAACTTCTGAGTTCTTACATTTTATGTGGGTTTCTTTTAAGCAATAAGTAGCAGTATTTTTAAAACCCAATGCAACAATCTTTGTTTTTAAACTAGTGAGTTTAGTACATTTTATATTTGTAAATAATGACTAATAAATTTATATTTATTCCTACTATCTCATTTTGTATTTTCCACTTACATGGATTTTTCTGTGTCTGGGAAAGACAAATAAATTAGTGGAACGGAAAAGTCTAGAAAGAGACCCACACATATACAGGCCCTTCACTTATCACAAATGAGTGGTCTTTTCCAAAAACAGTAGTGGAACAATCGGGTATCTATACAGAACAAAAAATAAAATCAAACTAAACCCTCACCTTCCACTATACCAAAAACCAAAACAAAACCGTACATATACACACAAAAAAACAAACCCCAAAAAAGTAGACCTTGGGTTACAGACCTTAATGTGAAAGGCAGATCTATAAAGATTTGGAAGATAATATAAGAAAATTATCTAAACTACAGAAAAAACTTTCTTAAACAGGACTATAAAAAGCATTAACCACATATACAAAAATGTTAATTGAAAGTCTACTACTTTATAAGAACTTCTGTTTATCAAATTTTGCTCTATAAAGAATAAAAACACCTGTAGAGGGGTGCCTGGGTGGCTCAGTGGGTTAAAGCCTCTGCCCTCAGCTCAGATCATGGTCCCAGGGTCTTGGGATCGAGCCTCAAGTCAGGCTCCCTTCTCGGCCGGGAGCCTGCTTCCTCCTCTCTCTCTGCCTGACTCTGTCTACTTGTGATCTCTGTCTGTTAAATAAATAAATAAATAAAATCTTAAAAAAAAAAAACCCTGTAGAGAATCAAAGAATATATAACACATACATATCCAAATGTATATATTCAGAATATACAGGCATAGTTCAGAGATAGCACAGGTTTGATTCCAGACAACCACAATAAAGCACTTAATAAACTGAATCAAATGAGTATTTTGGTTTCCCAGTGCATATCAAAGTTACATTTATACTATACTGTAGTCTAATAAGTAAACAATACTATGTCCTAAAAAGTGTACATACCTTAATTAAGAAATACTTTATTGCTACAAAATGCTAAGCATCCTCTAAGCTTTCAGTGAGTTGTAACTTTTTTGCAATTGAGGGTCCTGCCTCAAGGTGGATGCGGGCTGACTCATCAGGGTGCTGGTTGATTTAAAGTGAGAGATGTGCGATTCTTTTACTTGAACACTCAGAGACCAATGTAGGGTTATTAACTGTCCTAATTTTAGTATCACTGTGTCTCAGGAAATAGGCCACACGAGAAGGAGAAAGAGGGGGAATAGCTGGCCAGGTCAGTAGAACAGTCAGAACACAGAACATTTATCAATTAAGCTTGCAATTTCAGGGGCTTCTGGCTGGCTCAGTGAGTAGAGCATACAACACTTTTTTTTTTTTTTTTAAGCATACAACTGTTGATCTTGGGGTCTTGAGATAAAGCCCCACACTGAGTGTAGATCTCCCTTAAAAAAAAAAGTTCGACATTTCTCATGGGTGCGGTTTGTAGTACCCTAAAACTATTAGAATAGTAATATCAAAGATTACTGATCACAAAAACAAACATAAATGAGAAAGTTTGAAATACTGGGAGAATTTATCATATGGCACAAAGTGAGTAAGTGAGCAAATGGGAGTTGAGAAAAATGGGAGTAGAGAGACTTCCTTGAATTTGTCAAGAGGCTTGCTTCAATTTGTAAAAAATGCAGTATGTGCAGAGCACAATAAACTGAGAGATGTCTGTAACTGCTTCAGTGCCATTTACTTTCTTCTCTCCTTCTGGAACTTCAATGACTTAATCCATAAGACCTTTTCATCATGTTCCATATGTCTTTTACACTCTTCTGTCTTCTCCATCCTCTGCTTCTAGTGGTTTAGTCTGGATTTTTTCCCTAATTTAGCTTTCATTTCACTATTTTTCTCTTTACCTGTATCTATGCTGTTAAACCTGTTCACAGAATTTTTTTTTTTTAAAGATTTTATTTATTTATTTGACAGGCAGAGATAACAAGTAGGCAGAGAGGCAGGCAGATAGAGAGGTGGAAGCAGGCTCCCTGCTGAGCAGAGAGCCCGATTTGGGGCTTGATCCCAGGACCTCAGGATCATGACCCAAGCCGAAGGCAGAGGCTTTAACCCACTGAGCAACCCAGGCACCCCCTTTTTTTTAAAAAAAAGATTTTATTTACTTATTTGACAGATAGAGATCACAAGTAGGCAGAGGTAGGCAGAGAGAGAAGAGGAAGCAGGCTCCATGCCGAGCAGAGAGCCAGATGCGGGGCTGGATCCCAGGACCCCAGGATCATGACCCAAGCCGAAAGCAGAGGCTTTATAACCCACTGAGCCACCCAGGTACCCCATATTCACAGAATTCTTAGTAATCAGCTGTGTTTTTCAGTTTCAGAATTTTTTTTACTTCAAATGTCAAAATTATCAATTTTGTCTTTAGTTCCTCTAACACATTAGTCATACATTTCTTTAAAGATTTTTTTTTTTTTAATTTGACAGACAGAGATCACACAAGTAGGCAGAGAGGCAGGCAGAGAGGGGAGGGGAGAAGCAGGCTCCCTGCTGAGCAGAGAGTTCGATGTGGGACTCGATCCCAGGACCCTGGGATCATGACCTGAGCCAAAGGCAACGGCTTAACCCACTGAGCCACCCAGGTGCCCCTAATCATATGTTTTTTTAAGCCCATGATTGGTAATTCAAATATCTCTGCCTATCCTATGGGTATGTTTCTATTGTCAGTTTTCCCTCTTGGTTTTTAGTTGCATTTCGTCTTTTCAAACGCCTGGTTATTTTTTACTGAATGTTGGACATTATAAATAAAAAATTACAGGCACAATCTGAGGCTATGGATGATGGCGAAAGGGTTCACTTTTGCTTCTGGCAAGCAGACAGACTAGGGACATTAGGATTCCCAGATCATCTTAATCTAATCCAGAACTGAAAAGACTGAAAAACTGGGCTTCAGTCCTTAGTAAAGATTAGTCTACTTGTTTTACCCTTACTCCTACAATTAAGGTCCTGAGGAACCCAACCCAAAACCAGAGTTGCCCAGGGCCCTCTACTCTGGGAGGCTCTGATTCCAATTTTTCATCTTCCCTGACATCAGCCTTTTGAACACTCTACTCAGCCTCTCAACTGTCACTTCCAAAGTCAGCCATAATCTCATGGACAAGGCAGCCCCTAACAACAGGCTAACCTCTCAGAGTCTTCCTTATCTTCTGGAACTTGGCCTCATAATTCCGTACTGCTTTTATAGCTCTTCAATGCTTTCTAGCTTTTCTAGTTGTCAGCAATATATTTGGTTTGGTTTAAAAACAATCTGACGGGGGGCGCCTGGGTGGCTCAGTTGGTTAAAGCCTCTGCCTTCGGCTCAGGTCATGATCCCAGGGTCCTGGGATCGAGCCCCGAATCGGGCTCTCTGCTCAGCAGGGAGCCTGTTTCCTCCTCTCTCTCTGCCTGTCTCTGCCTGCTTGTGATCTCTGTCTGTCAAATAAATAAATAAATAATCTTTAAAAAAAAATAAAAACAATCTGACGTTGTCTAACATGGCTAGAAGCAAAATCTGACATCTTGCTTTTTATTTCACATTTAAAAACATCTATTTCAGGGCACCTGGGTGGCTCAGTGGGTTAAAGCCTCTGCCTTCAGCTCAGGTCATGATCCCAGGGTGCTGGGATCGAGCCCCGCATCCGGCTCTCTGCTTGGCAGGGAGCCTGCTTCTACCTCTCTCTCTGCCTGCCTCTCTGCCTGCTTGTGATCTCTGTCAAATAAATAAATAAAATCTTAAAAAAAAATCTATTTCCTTGTGTCAACAAAAGCTCATTATAAGCCTGAGATGTCTAAATGATTCCATTCTATACATATACCACAGTATATCTTAACCATCTCCCTCACTCCACACTGTTTTAATATTTATGTTGTTTTTAAGCCTTTACTATTACAAGGACCACTGTGATGAACATCACTGAGCATGTTATTCTTTTAAACAAATTTTATCTTAAAGATTATTTATTTATTTATTTATTTGATAGAGATCACAAGTAGGCAGAGAGGCAGAGAGAGAGAGAGAGAGGAGGAAGCAGGCTGTCCGCAGAGCAGAGAGCCCGATGTGGGGTTCGATCCCACGACCCTGGGATCATGACCCGAGCCGAAGGCAGAGGCTTTAACCCACTGAGCCACCCAGGCGCCCCATGTTATTCTTTTATACATCAGATTATTTCGTTCAGATAGATTCCCTCAGAAGTGGAAACATTAAGTTCAGCTAGGATAACTGCAAACCTTCCATTTAATAACTAATCATCAATGACTCTTCTTATGATGAGTCAGATGGTATTAAATTTTTAAAGCTAAGAATTTTATTTTCTGTACAGCATTTCCTGAACTCTTGAAAAAAGAGGCCCATATTATCCTACTAAAAATAAGCTGAATCAACAAAAATATCTGATGTATGAATATTTTAGGAGTGTTTAGGAAGCTGCTCATCCTATTAAAGATTTCAAGCCAAAAGGGAGAAACACAGCCAAGAAAGAAAGACTACCTCAAAAGACAACTATATCCTAAGAGTTAATAAGAACTCATATTAATAAAACAAATACAGTCTTCAATGTATAGTGTTACATTCCAAAACCTCATTTGTAAACCAGTTGTTTATAATTCAGAATATATTTTTATAGAATATATGTTTATAATAAAAATAATTAAAAGGAAAGCTTCCTTAGGTTAGTTCATGGAAGAAAGTAGGGAGACTGACTATAAAAGTTAAGATCTCAAGATCCAGCAAAAGCTATAAGAGATAAGTAATTGAAGGTTTTTATCTTCACAGAAAATAGGAAATGATAAGGAGAAAGAACAAGAGAAAAAGATAAGTGAAAAGCTAAGGTTTCTGGGAAGACAACAGGAAATTACATATATGTATATATATATGTATATATATATATACACACACACACATACATATACATATATATTGCTATACATGGCTAGGAACATTACACATCATTAAAAAGAAAGGACACCATCATCTAAAACAGAAGGGAGTGAGGGCAGATTGAGAGACAAATTCAGACATATGAAGGCCGTTAAGATGAAGGCAGCAATGTTTCTGATGGTTTAGATTTTTCTCAACATACTCATTCAACAAATGTATGTCAAGCACTGGGATATACAGAAGTAAAAAGACAACATGCTTGAATCTGGGAGCCATCAGGCAATACACTACAAAAAAAAAAAATTAAAAAAAAAAAAATATATATAGGGGGTTCTAAGACCTGAAACCATTAAACTCACAGAAGAAAACACAGGTGGTAAGCTCCTTGACAATGGTCCTGGTGATGATTTTTTGGATCTCACTTCAAAAGCAAGGGCAAAAGAGCAAAATTAAAGGAATCAACATCAAACTGAAGTTTCTGCCCAGTAAAGGAAATCACCAACAAAATGAAAAGGCCACCTACCAAATGGGAGAAGATACTGGCAAATCATGCATTTGATAAGGGTTTAACATCCAAACACTGAAGAACTCACACAATTCAATAACAAAAAGACAAACAACCTGATTTTCATGTGAGCAAAGGATCTCCACAGACATATTTCCAAAGACATACAGATGGCCAACAGACACATGAAAAGATGCTCAACATCACTCATCATCAGGAAACTGCAAATCAAAACCACAATAAGATATCACCTTATACCTGTCAGAACAGCTAGTATCAGAAAGACAAGAAGGAAGTGTTGGCAAGGATGCAGTGAAGAGGGAACCCTCATGCATTCTTGGTGGGAATGCAAATTGATGCAACCGTACAGAAAGCAGTATGGAGGTTCCTGAAAAAAAATTAAAAACAGAACTACCATATGATCCAGTAATTCCATTTATGGATGTCTACCTGAAGAAAAAAAAAATAATTTAAAAAGACATGCACCCCTGTGTTCACTGTAGCACTATTTACAATAGCCAACATACGGAAACAATCTAAGTGTCCATGGTCTGATGAATGGATAAAGAAGATGTGGTAGGTGTGTACAATAGAATACTACTCGGCCATAAAAAAGAATGAAATCTCACCATCTGTGGTAACATAGACAGACCTTGAGGGTATCCTGCTGTGAAATAAGCCAGACAGAGAAAGACAAATACCGTATGATTTCACTTATATGTAGAATCTAATAAATAAGACAAACATGCAAACAAAACTCATAGAGAACAAATTTGTGGTTGCCAGAGGAGAGAGGGGGTTCAGAGGTTGGCAAAATGGGTGAAGGGAATCAAAAAGTATAAACTTCAATCAAGGGAATGTAATGTTTGGTGACTATAGTCAATAATACAATATGTATTAGATAAGTAAGCATTATTAACAGAGTAAATCTTAAAAGTTCTCATTGAAAAAAAAAATTTGTGAGGACAGCTTTGTAACTTTGTATGGTGAGAGATGGTAACTGTACTTGTGGTGATCATTCTGCAATGTATACCAAACAGAATCATTCATCATGTTATACAGCTGTAACTAACATCATGTTACATGTCAATTATACCTCAATAAAAAGAAAAGTGTCAGGCTTTATGCAGAGCATTTATATAGAGTAAGAACATGCTGAACAATTCCTTTATTTTTTTAAAAGATTTTATTTATTTGATAGAGCACAAGCAGGAGGAACAGCAGAGGGAGAAACAGGCTCCCTGCTAAGCAGGAAGCCTGACTTGGGGCTCTATCCCAGGACTCTGGGATCATGAGCTGAGCCAAAGGCAGATGCTTAATCGACTGAGCCACCAAGGCACCCCTGAATGACTCCTTTAGAACACTGCATAGGAAAAGATTCTCTGATGTGTTTTTGGATTAAAAATTGAAATTACAGGGGCGTCTGGGTGGCTCAATGGGTTAAAGCCTCTGCCTTCAGCTCAGGTCATGGTCTTCAGCTCAGGTCATGCTCCTCTGCTCGGCAGGGAGCCTGCTTCCTCCCTTTCTCTCTGCCTGCCTCTCTGCAAAAAAAGAGTTGAAATTACACAAAGTAGTTAGCCATGCAGTATCAGCAGAAGAGGAGCCCAGAGCAGGAAACTAATCCAACAGTCTGAACATGGGAACAGGTCTGTATTTGTTTGAGGAATAAAAAGATCAGTAAGACTAAGAAGGAGACAGCAAAGTGGAGAGAGGAGAGAGAGATGTAAAGTACATAATTAACAAGGAGGCATTAGGATGAAGCCTGTAATATAAGCTTTTAAGTTTTTGATTAAAATTAGAAAGGACCAAATGTTTTCATATTTTGCTAAGATTGCATCAACCAACTATATCGAAATGTCCTATTTCGATCATTTACCTTCACTAATTTCCTTAACCTCTGAGCCTCAGCTCTTCTACCAGCAAAAACAGAGAAAATACTTACCTCACAATAAACACTTATGAAAGGCCTGCACAGTTTCCAATAAACTGGGTACTCAATACGTGTTCTGCTCCCCATTTCCATTCACCTTGACCAGGCTTATCCTCAGGGTAGGCAGGAATTATGGACTTTAGGTAGAGTGGTAGACTGAACATCACCTTTTGATGACTCCCAGAAACTGATACCATAATTCCTACCATCCTGGCTCATGCCACTGCTACGTTCCCAGTCCTGCATAGTCTCTAACTGATGACCGAAGGATAGAGAAAAGGCAGCAGGCCACCCAAGAACAGGGTGACCCATGGTCTACAAAAGCTACAGTATCCTCCCACCCCACCTTCCAAGGTCCAAATCCAACAGAGCTAGATATGAATTTATATTTATATCCGGGGCTATATACACCAACCCACCTGTTCTCCCTATTTATTTATTTTTAAAGATTTTATTTATCTGACAGAAAGAACGCGAGAGAGAGCATAAGCAGGGGGAGCAGGAGAGGGAGATGCAGGCTCCCCGTTGAACAGGGAGCCCAGTGAGGGACTCCATGCCACAACCCTGGGATCATGACCTGAGCGACTCAGACGCTTACTTGACTGAGCCACCCAGGCGCCCCCTGTTCTCCCTATTTCAAGATAAATGCATTAACCTCAGAAAGTTTAGGTTAAAATGTAGTTATTTGCCTAATACCTCTGAAAAAATATATATTTTCTTTCAACAGCAAGACAAAACTAAAATTGCTTAATCTTACATACAATACCCAACCTATAACGTGCAATCAATAAATGTTAACAATAATTCACCAAAAAACATAACATTCCTCATAACATTTAAAATATCACAAGTTTAGGGACGCCTGGGTGGCTCAGTTGGTTAAGCGGCTGCCTTCGGCTCAGGTCATGTTCCCAGCGTCCTGGGATCGAGTCCCACATCAGGCTCCTTGCTCGCCAGGTAGCCTGCTTCTCCCTCTGCCTCTGCCTGCCTCTCTGTCTGCCTGTGCTCGCTCGCTCTCTCTCTCTGTAACAAATAAATAAAATAAAGTCTTTAAAATATCACAAGTTTAAAAATGTCTCTAAAAACACTTGATTCGCTTGCATTTTCAAGCTAGTACCGTGTACCTTTCACAAATATTATTCATCCCTCCCTCAAATGTGACCTTATGAAGATCATTTGCAGATTAAATGTCTGCTCTTAAGATCTTTTCAAGATGAATCATCACATGACCAGGGAAATGAGTATTCCACTAACAACTCTTGAGTTTTTAACACTAACACAGACCATTAAGAAAATATGTAAGTAGACCTAACTCTTTTTTATACTAAAATCTCCTAGAAAGGAAAAGAAATGCCCTCAACACGTATAACCTCTAGGAAAAAGTTCAAAGAAGGCTCTGTGACTAATTTAACAGTTAACAAACATCAAAAGTGAAAACCTGCCTTTATTACTTTGCCAGTCATAGCTAGCTAAAGCACAAATGGACACTGAGCTTCAAAAACATTCACCAAAAAAATTCTAAAAAGCTAAAATATTTTCCTGTTCAGTGTGTCCTCCATTTGGCCAACTTTATTTGGCCTTCCAAGTCTTGTAATGGCAAAAATGGCTTCCTTTTGTTCACTTCTGCCTGTACATTTACAGCATCACTCAAAACAATGCCAAAAAGAAACGTGCTCTGGAAAAGCAACAGCATCCTTGTACGGCTGCCACACAGTTCATTCATAACAGCTTTCTCATTGGCCTCACTCCTCCCTTTGCTTCTGCCAAGCCTCAATGGTCAATAGAAAAAATTTGGAAAGTGCTATGATCACAATAAAAACGAATAAAATTATGCTTGGAAACAGCTAAATTTATAAAAAGAGAAAAGATACCAAGAACAATGCCTAAGCCTAATTCTATTCTGAACACAGACTCTTCTCTACCACTAAGGAACCTGAATTTCCAATAAGACAGAAAACTAACCATATAGGACTATGAATGACTAAGTATTTTTAGCTCTGTAGACCTCAACTTACCCGTGGAACAGTTTTTCATTTCAAACATTTTATACGTTAAAACGTGATTAAAATAAGCTTTATGCTTCAAAATTAGTATTCAGTTGAGTTGAACATAAAACACGTAAAATCTGGTTACAGTTTTTTTTATAAACTTTTTTTTAAGATTTTATTTATTTATTTGACAGACGGAGATCACAGAGAAGCAGGCAGAGAGAGAGGAGGAAGCAGGCTCCCTGCCGAGCAGAGAGCCCCTTGTGGGGCTCCATCCCAGTACCCTGGGATCATGACCTGAGCCGAAGGCAAAGGCTTTAACCCACTGAGCCACCCAGGCACCCCAAATCTGGTTATAGTTTTATTAAAAGACTCCATATTGCTCAAGGGAGCAGGAGGTATGGCAGGAAGGTCAGCAGGTCCGGAGACCTGGGTTCTAGCCTGATGACCAACATTATTTGGCTATACTGACCTTAACCAAGTTTATTGACCTCTCTGGGTCTCAATTTCTACTTCTATAAATGAAAGAGATCAATTAATTTCTAAAGCCTCTTTAGACTTTAATTTTTTAACATCTTCTTAAAGCTTCAGGTTTAGAAACTCACCAACACAGAAACTTGAAAACGGTTAACAGTATTACAATTATATACAGTGAAGCTTTTAAATGTTTTTTAAAGAGAAATCAGAGGGGCACCTGGGTGGCTCAGTGGGTTAAAGCCTCTGCCTTCAGCTCAGGTCATGATTCCAGGGTCCTGGGATCGAGCCCCGCATCGGGCTCTCTGCTCAGCAGGGAGCCTGCTTCCTTCCTCTCTCTCTCTGCCTGCCTATCTGCCTACTTGTGATCTCTGTCTGTCAAATAAATAAATGAAATCTTAAAAAAAAAAAAAAGAGAAATCAGAAACCTGTATTTTTTTTTTTTTTTAAGAAACCTATCATCACTAGATAATGGCCCAAAGAAAAAAAGCCTTTTACTTCTAATTACTATTCTCCATTATTGAATTCTCAAAACTCCATTTAGGGACTTGAACTATAATTACTACCTAACACTTCTCAAATACCACCCAACACTATTTATTAAAGACACTATGCCACTTATAACTAATTACCAATCTCATTGCTTTCATTTATCACATTAGCTGCAAGAAAAAAATCTAACACAGTGTAGGATATTAAATAACCTACACGTACTGATAGTTTTTTTTTTTAAAGATTTTATTTATTTATTTGACAGAGATCACACAAGTAGGCAGAGAGGCAGGCAGAGAGGGGAGGGGAGAAGCAGGCTCCCTGCTGAGCAGAGAGCCCGATTCAAGACTCGATCCCAGGACCCTGGGATCATGACCCAAGCCTAACCCACTAAGCCACCCAGGCATCCCTACACGTACTGACAGTTTAACCATGCAGTTTTTATACACAGGTTCTATTTTTTAAAGGAAAATAAAATTCTCTACCCAGACTTATCAGTGGAACTTCAAACGGAATACTCAGCATGAACTAGAGATTAGCATCACTTTTGGATGTCAGACCCTCATTAAGATACAACTGTGGCGGGACGCCTGGGTGGCTCAGTTGGTTAAGCGGCTGCCTTCGGCTCAGGTCATGATCCCAGCGTCCTGGGATCGAGTCCCATATCAGGCTCCTTGCTCTGCGGGGAGCCTGCTTCTCCCTCTGCCTCTGCCTGCCTCTCTGTCTGCCTGTGCTCGATCTCTCTCTCTCTAATAAATAAAATCTTTAAAAAAAAAAAAAAAAGATACAACTGTGGCTTAGGATAACAACGGCACTGATGTGCTCTCAAGTCCCTTCCCTTCCCAATCCCCTGTCTTGTCTCATCAGGAATGAAATAAAGGTTCGCCTAATGATTCCCACAGACACTTCCCAGAGCCCTTTGTATACCTTCAGTTAGATCACCAGATTCTGAGTACACTGGGTCATCTTTAACTCCCCAGCACCTGGCATATAGCTTGTGTCCAATAAAAGTGTATGGACAGATGCCAACATACTTTTTTAAAATTTTTTATTAACATATAATGTATTATTAGCCCCAGGGGTACAGATCTGTGAATCGCCAGGTTTACACACTTCATAGCACTCACCATAGCACATACCTTCCCCAATGTCCATAACCCAACCACCCTCTCCCTACCCCCAATTTTCATCTAAGCTACCAAGGAATTGTATGTAAATCAACAAACTAGACAAGGATCATGGGTGGAAGCAAATTTTTTAGAGGGCAATGTGCTAATAATATATATTTAAAACCTGCATGTGTGAGTCTTCTGATCCAGCACATTTCATTTCTAGTTTATTCCAAAGAAATATTTAGAAACTGCATAATGGATAGTCACCACAGCACTGTTCCTAATATTAAAAATCAGAAATAACTTAAAAGATTATCAATATGAATTTATTAAACATATAATTATAAAATCTTATACAATCCTTAAAAAAAAAAAGAATTCAGGGAGACCTATATGTGGTATTAATATGATAAATCTCCACAATATAGCAAATTTTGAAAAAGCAAAACAGGGTGCTTGGGTGGCTCAGTGGGTTAAAGCCTCTGCTTTCAGCTCAGGTCATGATCCCAGGGTCCTGGGATCCTGCCCCACATTGGGCTCTCTCCTCTTCGTGGAGACTACTTCCCCCCTCTCTCTCTGCCTGCCTCTCGGCCTACTTGTGATCTGTCAAATGAATAAATTAAAAAAAATTTCTTTTAATGTATATTCTGAGTACAAATTACTTTTGAAATTTAAGAACATAATAATTAAAATCTTCAACATAAACGAGATACTCTACTGCTATTTCTCAAGAAAGAAAAAAAAACGCTGTTAGGCTCACCTAAAATAAAAGCAACTGTGGAATGGAGGCTTGCTACTTCAAGCGTGGTCCCTGGGGCCAACTGCATGGACATCACCCAGGAGCTGGTCAGGAATACAGAATCATGGGCCTCACCCCAGGTTTACTCAGCCTCTACATTTTTAACAAGATCCCGAGATGGTCTGGGGGCACCTGGGTGGCACAGTCAGTCAAGCATTGAACTCTTAGTTTCAGCTCAGGTCATGATCTCAGGGTCATGAGACCAAGCTCTGCATTAGGCTCCCACTCAATGCAATCTGCTTGAGTTTCTCTCCCTCTCCTTCTGCCTCTGCCCCTCCCCACCCTCTAAAAAATAAATAAATCTTAACACACCCTCCCCGCAATGGTCTGAATTCATATTAAAGTCTGAGAAGCACTGGCTTATAAGAAATCACTTAACAGAGTCTGAACACCAGTTCAAGATCCACACGAAAAATAAAAGTATTACCTGAGTGACTAAATGCTAAAAAGTCAGTAACTTGCTCAAGTTGATGTATCTTTCATGGACAATGCTGTCCATCCAACCTTCTCAGAGCCTAACTCAAGGAAAGGGACGAAGGACTGGAGAGATGGAACCCAAACTGTAGACAGTATGTACCTATGGAGAGGTAGTCACGTGGGGGCAGGAGAGTAAAAGGGAACTTTTGCATTTTGTTCTGTGTTATGATTCATATGTCATTTTTCACAAAGAGTGCTACACCTAGGTACTGCTATTCAAAGTAGGAAGAATTAAGATCCCTTCCCATTCACTGAAGTATCAATACCCTGGCATCATTTTAAGACTTCCTCATGCCTGATCCCAGAGCCAGGGCAAAGGCAGTAGTCAGAGGTGGGTCTGAGAAGGTGCCCAGGCAGTACAGTCTGCGAAGCAAGAGTCACTGTCCATCCTAAAAGCTGCGGAGGGGAGACCCAGAGTCATCGTGGATTTCTTCTAAAGGAATCACAGGAGCATCTATGACTGTGGCACCAAATCTTCCCAGGGCTTGAAATCCCCAGTAGGTGTATACCACCAATGCCATCGTTAGCACCCCTTTCCCTTCCTCCCTTTGGAAGCTGCTGCAGGAAGGAACACTGTGAGGACAGAGCTGAGGCTGGCTTCCAGTGCTCCTGGTTGACTACTCCCACCTACTTCCTTCCAGCACAAAATGTGCTAATCATGAAAACATTTCACAATGACTTGCTTGTTATAATCCCCCTACTTCCAACAAACCTAATGTAGATCAGAATTAACAACCTCATTAAAAAATATGATTGAAGTTTAAACTCAGTTTTCAAGTTAATATTTCATTTGTTATTCTTTTAATGATCTAGGCTAATCATTAGGGAAATGGGTTTTTTTTTTCCCATAGTATAAACATTATTAAGGGGGCACATGGGTGGTTCAGTCAATAGGCATCTGCCTTCACCTCGGGTCATGATCCCAGGACCCTGGGATCAAGCCCCACATCGGGCTCCCGGCTCTGCGGAAGGCCTGCTTCTCCCTCTCCCACCCCCCCCTGCTTGTGTTCCCCCTCTGTCTCTCTGTCAAAAAAAATAAATAAAATCTTAAAAAAAAAAAAAGTTACTAAGTTGTTATGTTTGAAGAGAACATGGACTCTTTTGGCAGTGAAGAGTAAGGGACCGATCTGCCATGATTTATCAGGTTTAATGTATGCATACTAACAACAAACCTACTACATACTAAAAACAGGTTTTACTATATAGCAAGAGTTACCAAACATGTCAACCAAAGTTACAAAATGAACAGATTCTCTTCTCCCCTGGCCCAACCTGTTTATTCTCTATACCTTCCAAATTATCACAAATCACGTGAAATGCTCAAGCAAGCTCATGTTTCAAGGAATTACAAAGAATTTTACATCCTCTGGGGGAGGTCTTAACAGCACAATCATGCTTTACAATGACTATATATTACCTTCATAACCGAGAAAGGTAAAAGTACTTTGAGTAAATGGTACCTTAAGTCAGCACTCAAAAGAGATTCCCTACCTGATTCTCCTTAATTCATCATTCAGAGAGTGAGGAGGGACTATGTTTTGAGTTCATTTTATTTTGTTAAATGTTTGCTTGCACTTCATTCACCAAGTACCCCATGTCAGGCCCAGGAACTGAAATTAAGACAAAGCCTTGGTCTTGAAGAGCTCTACTGGACGGTAAAATAGATGGAAAAAGAAAAGTCATAAATGATGCCAGAGATAACATGCATTGAGTATAATGGGAAAATAAAGTGCACCGGCCTCTGAGACCACCATGCAAAGTAAACAGTACACATAATTTGGAGAGAAACAAACCCTTAACCTGAAAGTAGAAGACAAATGATATTTCACTGAATGATATTAAATGCTATCCTAATATTCAAGAGAATGTCTACTTTGCTTGTGTGTGAAATGGCAGAATGTGAGTGTGTGTGAAGACTGTTTTATACCTACACAGGTCACTTTCTGAATAAATGGCTTTTTGTTACTGAGGCTCTGCTGGATACCTAAGAAGGTACTGTATGGAGGGAATAACTAAGCCTCGAGACATAGGTGATCCAGGATTCCAAGTCAGCCTCCAAACTCACTAAATTAAATTATCTAACTTCTCTGAGCCTAACTGTCTCCTTCTATAAAACACACATGAGGGACGCCTGGGTGGCTCAGTTGGTTAAGCGGCTGCCTTCGGCTCAGGTCATGATCCTGGAGTCCCGGGATCCAGTCCCGCATCCGGCTCCCAGCTCCATGGGGAGTCTGCTTCTATTTCTGACCTTCTCCTCACTCATGCTCTCTCTCACTGTCTCTCTCTCAAATAAATAAATAAAATTAAAAAAAAAAAAAAAACACACACATGATACCACCAAAGGACTACTGCAAAAAAGTAAGTTTAATGTAGTTAAAATGTATTCCTACCCCCACACCTTTTCTTTTCAGTTATTTCTTTGGAACATACAAAACAATTTAAATATTTACAAAGCACTTACTATTGA